>JAEIII010044598.1:0-17600 GCA_018905755.1 Drosophila ohnishii | reverse complement strand
GTATCACTTTTTATTTTTTACAATTTTAATATCGCTAATTAATTTAGGTGTTATCTAAGTCCAGTATTTTAGTTTAAAATTTCGCCCACTGCACCTAGCATAATACTACTTGGAGCAAGTCGGACGTGCAGCAGGCAATTTCTGTTGGACCTGCTGACGTTGTAAAATAAGCCAAAGGCACACGCTCCAAGGATAACAGGCTCGACATGCCACAAAATCGATTCCCCACGACGATGAAGCGCAATACCTTGGAGAAAAGCCGACACGTGATGGCTTGGCGCCTGGTTGGGAATTGGAGGAAAATGGGAAAGGCTGGGGCACTGCGAGCAGGACGAGTTGAAGGAACTGCCTCCAACCCTTTCTGCAATGTATTTTTTTTGCGTACTCTTGTGCAAACTGCGGTAAAAGACAAACGGGAGGAAAACATGCCGGAAATAAACTCGAAATTAAAGGGGACAGCTAGCTTAGATATTTTGGGGGAACTGAACTCGAAATGTATATATAATCTAGATACATATGGGTGTTTGTTGCATGTGGTAAATGACAACTTCGTTCCCCAGATAACTTATCTACGATTATCTAAGCTTCGCTACAATTTGGGGTGATTTCAGACTAAGAACAGGGATTACCGACCAACTACACTTTAAAATATATAAAGCATAAGGCAGAAATTTGTCAATAAGATATCGTATCTACATATGTTTATTTTAGCATTTCTTGTAAAGCACGAAGGAAATTGCAAAACATCAAAGAAAATATGAATCCATAAGGTCATAAATTTGGTTTTGAGCGGAAATAAGACGGAAATAAACCAACAATTTGTGTGGAAATTCATCGGCTTAGAGGGGAGATTTTTATTAACACATAAAGTTCAATTAAAAATAACAGAACAAATTAAAATCAAGACGGAGGGAATAGTAAAATTAAAGCTTTAGTTTTTTATTCCAAAATTTGTTATTTAATATTAAAGCTCATTTTTCTCCATAACAAAAACATCTACATATATGATATATATATCAACGTCAATGTCTTACAAGTTAATACCATTTCCACAATGCAATAATTGCATCTTAATAGCTTTTTTATGTTTCATATCTTGAATGTATCCCAAAGCTCTTTTTGTCATAGTTAACTCAACCTTTGGTTTCACTTTAATTTATTTGAGAATCTTCAGCACTGAAACGTATCAAAAATTTCAACCGGAATTCCCTGGGAATTCAATCACTTTCGCTTGTCAACCAAGGAATTTTCCCCAACTTTTCTGTTGCTGCTGGTTGGTGATTCTAGTGGGGGTAATGTGGTGGAGCTGGTACTTCAACCGACTCCCAACAACTACCGAACTATTCATGCACATTGGGAAATATTTTGTTTCTCCATTTTATATTTTCTCCCGGCTTCTTTTTATTATTTCGTCGAGGAGCAAACGCAAACATGCACAGACTCCTGTCCCGGCTGCCGTCTGGCTCTGTTTCCCAGGGGAGGATGGGTCGCATGAAGTTGTTCTGTCTGGACTCCATCCACAACTGGCGGGTTTCCCAGTTGCTCCTTCTCCTCTGGCTAAAACGTGGCCACCATTCTTTGTTGTCTCGATGGAAGCGGAGATGGCGAGTGGCATTGCCGATGGCTGTTTTATGACGCAGTTGGTCCGGGGAAGTTGAAGTTTGTTTGCGTGGCTGGGCCTGAAAGAGTTCATTCTTCTATAATGCATTAGCCTGGCTGAAGAAGTTGTCTTAGTATACGATTTCTCTGTTTGTTTAAAACCAACAAATAGGGACAATGAGTGGCTGCCCTTTCCTCCCATCCAAAGTCAAGCCAAAAAAATCCTAGCTCTATCCAAAAGTTTCCGGCTCATTAAAACCAATTTGCCTGGGAACATTAATAGAACTTTTTCGCCTTTGATGAGGAGCATCCATCCATTAGCGTAGACCAGACCCCAGACCAGCCACATCAAAATAAATAAACATTGGCCAATTTCAAATTAATCGACAAAGTCAACAGCAGCTAGAGTTCATTGAATTTGCAGCTGTGTGGGATTAGGTGCTGAAGGTTGGGGAACTGGGAATAGAAGGGGATATCTGTGGGGGTTTAACGTTTCTTTCTCTCTATGTCTCGATCCAAGCACGCGCCGTCCCCGACGATTAGTCAGCCGGGTGAAAAGTGACTAAGCGAATCGCCAAAGCATTTGACCACCACACGAATTGGAATAAAATTCAAATTAAAACTAGCCCCACGACAGAGGGGATTGGGTGGGTGACAGCCAATCGGTCACTTAACCCGCTGCAGGGACCGGTACAGGGAAAGATACTTTTGATGGAACTCTTAGTTGCATTTATATAATTAAATAGCAGTTGTATATCTCTGAATTTATATGTAAAACCAGAAACAAGAAAACCCTCCTTGAAAATTCAATTATGTTGGCTTATGCAGTTATGTTATAACTGGATTTGGATGAGTCAAGCTAGTGTTAGTCTAACAAATGTTCCACTGTATCGTGACAGACCAAGGTGGCACCTGGCAGACCCAGAAGACGGAGAAGTACGCCGGTGGACAGCCATTTGACACCGAAGACTGCAACATTATCTGAAGGCAGCTCTGACTGAGGAGCCGTGGGTAAAGTAACCCCCTTTCCATGGGCGGCGGACAAAGTGGCTCGCTGGTTGCTCAATTGCTGCGGGGCAGTTGTCGAGAAGTTGGCGTTTCTTTGTTTGCCACAGTTCTTTGGCCCGGGCCTTGACTCCGTTTGAATTGTCTTTGTTGCCATTAACATTTAATTTAATATGTGAGTTGAGTGGCCAGCCGCCTGCCTCTGCGTCCGCCCCACACCCAAGACCAACTGGTTACTGGTTTTCTAGATTTGCATAGTGTCCCAGGCCCAGGAGTTGATTCGGCTTATTTGTATGCCTGGCGACAGGCCACAGCCGAAGGCCAAGCCCCAACCGAACCCAAACCGAAACCAAAGTTGAGGCTTCTCATTTAATTTATTCATGTAGGATTAGTCGTATATAAGTCCTACATAAGTCGACGACAGCTGTCGCTACCTAGCTGGCATGGGAAGACTTCAATGCAATTTATGCAAATTATTAGGTGGGCTTGCCAAATGTGTGTGGGGATAGGATCTCTGTTTTCCGCCAGATGTTTGCCAAATCCCACAGATCCCCATAAGTTTAAAGTTATTCTATTAGTTCCATCGAATCATCTTTTTAAAAACAATTACCTGAAAGGCTTAAATGGGGTTGGTAGACTATTTGTAACTCGTCGGCCAGATGTTTGATAGCCCAAATGTAATTTAGCCTTAATTCCATATTTGACCCAAAACAATAGGCTTGATGGGCACTCCTTTGATACCGCTGAATTTCTCGCCTTGTCCCACATTTGGTTTATTGTGTTCGGCTTGTGGCAAGTTCTTCAAATATATATACTTATTTTTTTGGTGGCTGAAACCAGGCCAAGTGGCGCGACCCTAAAAGCTGAAAACAAGGGAGAACATGCAAGTAGGAAATGCAAGTCGTAGAAATGGGTGGGTTTTGGGTTGAGTGGTTGTCGGGTCGGCTTATGTGGATCCCTTTTTGGGTGGGCTCCTGGCATTGCAGGGAAGTGTGACTGCCATAAAACAAAAGATGTTTCTCTGCTTCTGACACAGATCCCAGTCCCAGAGGCAGCTTTGCTGCACTTTCCATTTCACCGCTGTCAATTGATGTCGCATTGAGATGCAGCATTGTTGCAGTTTCATTTCCTGATGGGGGGATGCGGAACCCAGAGCGAGGAAAGACCCCATAAATGCAAATTGTTGCAACAGGAAATGAGGCGTACCACCACGCACCCGGCAAAAACACCGAACACGCCAATTAGGTTGTAATTTATAAGAAATGTTTCGGGAACGGGAATGTGGAAGAGGCCCCGAACCCCATACCGCCACTCCTTTGTATGCCCCACAACGACGTCGACGACGACGACGATGTCGGGGTGAAGGAACTCCTCTGTGATTGTTTTCGTGCGGTTTTACATTATGTAAAAATTTTAATTGCCAGATTTTTAATAAAGCCCCGGGGCCCAAATGGCTCCACTTGGAGCCTTACACAAGGGCCTTTCCGTCCCTGGGGGCGGGTCTAATGCATTATTTATGCAGCTGACAGCTTTTCCAATGACTCAACACCTGTCCACACACAGTTGGTGGGGTCAGGTTTCAAGCCAAAAGCTTTTCGATTTAAAACATGAATAGAATGCCTGGAATTCGGGTTTGGGCAGACTCAGTCAAAGTACCATTAACATATGTTTGAGTGTGCGTACGAGCTGCATCCACAGACAAGATTCTGCTTAATGCATTTTCTACTTAATATTTCATATTCACATTTATGACTTGATAAGCCCGGACGACTAGAATGAAAAATGTTTGCAAATGAGGAAATGAAAATTAAGCTTTTCATTATTTATTTTTCAAGATTGCTGTGCCTGCGGTCGGCACTTGGCAGGTCTATGGTTTATGGAACCGGTTTAATAACATATATATTACCAAAAGAATACGTAATGCCTTGTGGGTACAAACTAATATACTTATTAGCGTATTGGTTAACATTTAAATTAAGAATGTTTATTAAGCAAACAATTAAGTTTAAAGCTGCAAATCGATCTAAAAGAAAACTAAACTAGTGAAGGCAATAAGTGTCTTCAACTTTTTCAACTATTAAGTCTTAGACTGCAATTCAAAGTCATAAATAACCAAGTAAAGAGAAAAGCTGTGCCCGGAAAAACCATGATAAATGGGGTTTTGAAGTGCCTGAAATATTTTTGGCACTTCATAAGCTGAGCTAGCGAACAGCTCTATTTCATCTCCAGCTTATCGGCCTTCAACTTTCTTTCGGGGAAAACACGCAATGATTGCAACAAATTTTCACTTTCGTGTCTCTGCTTTTGTAGCTTCTGGTTTTTTGTTGTCTGGCCCAAACCGACTCAGACTCGCATTCGCGCACACAAAAACGGCTCTGAGCGAGCGACTGCACTTGTCTTGGGCTAAGACTGACAGACTAAAAGACCCACAACCCCACCGACAGCACCTTGAGATTCCACACATAATGCCCCGCAACTTGTTGACACTTTGCCGAGAGCGAAATGCACCCAAAGTCATGGGTGTATGTTTGTTTGCTAGCCGCATTTGGTTACAGCTTTGAGCCCCGAGAAGACTTGTTTACTTTGGGGTTATTTTTATAAAAGAGTAGCTAGCTCAGATAAAAAACCTTGAATATTAAATAGAAAGTCTTAAAGCTAGCACAGAACCTGCAGTAACTTAAAAAGGTTCTCTAAATTATGAGAATTGGTGGGTTTTCCAAAATTTCTACAAAAATACAAAACAATAAACTCACTTATTCATTATTTTAGAATTTAAAATTACCTGGTTTTGTTTCATAAAACTTCTTAAATATATTGCAGTCTTGCTTAGGATAAATACAAAATTGTACAATATTGTAGACATAAAGCATATCCTGCTCTATACTTCGTATTCAAATCAGTCTTCACTTATCACAGGCTGCAGGATGGGGGATACCGAAGGTGCAGGCGGGACTCCATTGATAAACTCGCAACGCGGATTGCTTCCCAGTCGAATTCTCATGCACAGTGGTCCCCTTTTTGTGGTCGTCATGCTGGCCATATCCATAGGATTTTTGGGGAAATTTGGCTCCCCCGCTGCAAATTCACCGGTGGCGGCGTTTTCCCCAGGGAGGATGTGATCCATAGGATCCGTTGGCGGTAACATTACTTGGGTTTTTAAAAGCTCTGGGAGGAAGGTTAATTTACTTGGGAAGAATTAAAAACAGTATTTATCACCTGGATCTTGATATTGATTCAAATTAGAGTAACTTATTTCCCTTTAGACAGGCGATGACAATAAATTCAAGGGGATTTTAAGCTTTTGTTTGCCACAATAAATACGCCTACTATACCAATAACTGGGTATTGATATATATTTTTTAGCCAAATACTACATCATAAAACAAGAAAAATTTTAGATTCTTCACTAAAACATCTCTAAAGGCAATGCAAAAACCATACTTCCTCTTGATTCAAAGTCCGTGGAAGTGGAATTTTCAAAAAATTCCCCCTTGTTTGTTTTAAATAAAATCCATTGTGGCATCAACACACTTTTTAATGTGCGGAAATCCAGACGGGCACACTGGGCGGGCCGGAGAAGCCGCTGCTGCCACATCTCATTAACCCAGTGAGCAAACAAAAATTCCGCACATCTGATTAAGTCAAGAAGAGAACCAAGATGAGTCTGGAGTTTGGCATGAAAGGCATGTGAAATGCCAAGCCGAATAAATCTGCTGGGAGAAAACTGCGAAATATCTCAGACTTTTATTGGGCGGCAGCTCTATAAATACCGGTCAATGCGATTATTTATAGTCGGAGGAAGCCCAAATGGTTTATTTTGGTTTCGGGGCATAAACAAAGTTCGAGCAACTCACGAGATCTGTGCCACACATCCGATAATATTTATACATTTGCCTTTATACACTTAGACATTGCCTCGCCCAGGTCTTGCACAATGATCTCACTCTGCCTCGTTACGATTTCCCCATTTTCACGCTTGATTAGTTTCGAGTGTTGAAAATTTTGATGGTCCCGAAATCTCATCGAAAAGTGTCGATTGATTGCTGCGCACGCCTCAGAATAGGTTCGCCGGTCAGTTGTTTATTTTAGGGGGAGTGTCGTTAATGTCACGAAGTTTGTGATAAACGTTATTAAAGTTGCACCATGTTACTTAAGTCTTAATAATAAACAAAAAAAGGTTTAATATCTTACCATAAAATAGCTTTCCGAATTAAAATTAGTGTTATTTTTATTGAGTTATGATATTTTTAAGTTTTACTTTTCCCAAAAATGATTATATGAAATTATAGATAAATATTTAAATTAAATAAAGTATGCTGATTGTTAAACCCTATGAAAACTAGCTCCGATTTAAATTAAATCTCTTTCTAGTCTTATCATGATATTTATAATTTTGTGGACAAATATTCAGACTTCAAAAACACTTTGAGGGTGTTATAATTTTAGTCAGGAGCTAGTTTCGCAAAAGAAGTTACTTTCGAGAAATCTAAATTGGAATCAGTGATAAATATAGAACATATGATGAGAACATTTTTTATTATTCAATTACATTCCCAGCACGTGCCTTCAGGTGGACAATTGCCAGGTCTTAAATATTATGTGAGCAGCTACAATGGCTTCTCATCAGCGGAACAAGCTCAGCGAATTGAGTAGCCACCAAGTCACACTCAAATGCCCTTTGTGTGTCAAGTGAGGATGATGATGATGATGATCTTTATATGATGACTCTGATTGACGTGGAAGAGCTGGGAGAAATTGGAGCAGTGGCAGATGCGAGGAACTACAAAACGCTGGCCTGCGGCTGAGCTTGAATGTTGGCTCTTGTGGTGCGGCGGCTGTAATCTCTTTGGCTGCACATTTAATCGCATATTGCACATTGTTGTGGCCAAATTGAATTGTTTTGCGGCGACTTGGAGTGGTGGGGAGTGATGTGAAGTGGAGTGAAGGCTAGTGGAGGTGGGCTTTTCAATCATCCGATTGATTGCCATGGGCCAGCATCGGTGCACACAGATGGCTACGCCTCGATGCACCCACAGTAGTGTAACCACATGTGCACTCTGTACAGTCATTTCACCCACTCTCTGCTCCCCATGGAACGAACGAACGCCTTTGTCTCCGCTCTGACTTGTCAATTCATTTGATTTGTATCTTTGAGATGGGATATGCTAATGGCTGCTGGTTACTTGGGTTAATTTGATTTTAATGCTGGGCCACAAGGAATGCGGGTGTGGTGGCAATCAGATCTGTGCTCGGCAATTGCCAAGAATACGCGCATCTAACAGGGGAGACTGCAATTGAATTACTCGACTCGCTGATTGATTTGTCGTGAGTGAAGTCCAAGTTCAGCGAAACTCGATCAAGAGAGCAATTGGTTCAAGGTTCAAGTGATTTTCGCCTTCAATGATGGTCAGAGCATAGAAAGGCGCTCTCCATCAATATGAACGGAACCCACGCCGTTAATCGACATCATTTTCAATCCACTCATTTGTCAGTTGAAGTGCTCAAATGCCGTAAATTTAAGTGGTTTATTGTGCTTTATTTTTATTTATGTTTTTTTCTCGAGCATTTGTGAAAATTTTTGCGGCGAATAATTGCCCCGCCGTCAACGAGACTACTTTCAGTGCCGACTTTTGTTGTTGTTTATCATTTAAATAAATCGTTTTGTGTGTACAGCGTCTAAAGAAAAGCATCTCGACGGCAATTGTGGCTGAAGATTAGCATTTATGGTTGTAGGAATCCATTGTTATCTCCCTCGTAGATGTTGTGCAATGTCTATCAGGTAGTTGAGTGCAATTAAAAGTAGCCTGAGAGAGATGGCGAAGAGATGAAAGGTGCTTCTACCAGCACCCTTTCTTCCATTTGTTTGCTCTCCCGTATGATATCATCTTTCCGTTGAAACCGAACTTGAAGCTGTCAGAATTTGAAAATCCAACATCTGCTGGGGTTCCAGGTCGCCGCAGGCTGTTGCTTGGCCTTTCATTAATCATCAGTGATGGTGAAGTTAGTTCTAACTTAACTCTTAACAAAATATTATTAAAATAAAATACATGTAGTTACAATTTGGTATACATTTTTATTAAATTCTTTTATAAATATATTTCCCCTGATATTCCATATATTTAAAGGGGTTCTTGGGTGGGCATCTCTGGTGAATAGCCCTGCTAAGAGCTGCGTCATCCGAAACCCGTCTGGGGGATGGGATTCCTGTGTCCGCATCAGTGTCTCCTGCATTCGCAATGAGTTGACTGAAAAGCCCATTCAGGGTTGGCTTCCTCCCCGCCTGGAAGCCTCCACCTAATGAGGGAGAAGGGTTTTGTGTGTGTGTGTGTGTGTGTGTGGCCAGGGGAAGGATGCAGTGCCTGCGGCAACTAAAAAGCACATCCCGTCATTAGGAAGCGCTGGTGGAGGAACGAGGAATGACATCAGTTATGCGGCTGCCACTGCAATTTGCTTGTAATTCTTGTCGTGTTTGCTTTGCCCCATTTAATTGCATAATTTATTGATAATTAAATTAAGCTCGAAATTAAACTCTCCTCTTTGCAGGGAGTGCAGCCGGAGTGACTCAACTCCCGCAACAATTGCCGCAGATGAGGTGAACGAACTAGTGGTCATCCCGAGCCCTTCCCTCTTCGTCCTCCACAGCATCTATTGACAGACGACCCTCCATCTCTGGCAATTAAGAAATCTCTAATTGGAGAGTAAGAACTGCCGGAACGGAGGAGGGATCACCCTCTCTCAAGATGCCTTCTCTGCGCCAGAAGGTCACCACCTATTTCCGTCAGCTAAGCTTCATCGCGGAGCCTCGCGAGGGTAGACGGAGGACCAGCGAGCACGAGGATGAGGACGGTAACTTCATAACCAAATATCTCGAGGGGTGAGTCAAATGTCTACGAAAGCTAAAGTGAAGATTGCGCCTCGAATTATAAATTCTTAACTTAATTAACCCAATCTCTTTTCTTCAAGGCGCATGCAGCGACTATTTGTGGCAGGTCCCGAGATTTACAATGGCCAGAATCCCACAGACATGCCCGTGCTCAAGCTGGGCTCCTATGAGGCCGGCACCTGCTCCATAACAGCAGCCTGCACGGGACCGGATGAGGGTCTGACCGGCATCAAGCGCTCCAAGCTGCACCTGAGCACCAGCTTTGCGGACGACATAGACTTTATAGACACGCAGCAGGAGAACGATGATGCCTATGGTGTTAGGAAGAGTACGCCGGCGGTTCCAGCGGTCACACAGAACTCCACTCGATTGGCCAGCAAATTTGGTCGTCCGCCGACCGGATCCCGAAGGCAAAGCAATGCGGATCAGCCATCGGGATCCACATCTGCTTCGGGTATGCGCTCCCGCAAGAATTCCAAGAGCAGCATAGCCAATCTGGCAGCGGCTTCTGCTGGTACTGAAGCAGGAAAGGCCACCACCATTGTGGTGAGCATGGTGAGCAGTGATCAGAACAACAGGAATCTGTTGAATGCAAAGACTGAGTCCTTGGCGAACGGTGATTCCAACTCGGAACGAGAGCGTCTGCTCCGCGAGGCGGTAAGCAATCAGGGCGGCGCCGCTCCAGCTGCGCTTGTTGCCGGCGTGGAGAACTGGCGCATGGAGTGCGATTTCGCATATGGCATTTCTGTGTCCCTGTACGAGAACAATATGCTGACTAAGGAGCCGATGGGCAATCCAATTGCCGACTGTTATGGCATGGTCGTGCGTGGTGACTCCGCCATCATGGCCATGGCAGATGGCGTCAATTGGGGTGAGTTTATCCTTTGACCAGCTGACCATTAGTTCACCAGCTGAACAGCTTTCTATTATCTTCCACAGGGGATGGAGCTCGCCTGGCTGCCCGCTCGGCTGTGCACGGCTGCCTGGACTACTTGGATCGTGCGGTGTTCGGACAGGCGCTGGAGTGCCGGGCCACCACCACCCAGGAGGTATTTGTGAGTCTTTTGCGGAGCTTGTGGGAAGGACATGGCTGCATTTTGGAGGTGGGAGGAGCCCTCTCCACGCTAACCATTGCCGTGGTGCTGCCGCTGGACGGAGCGCCGGGCAAGTATGTGGTCTGCGCCTGCAACGTAGGCGATTCCCTGGGCTATGTATACTCCAAGAAGCACGGAGTGCGGGAACTAACACAAGCCTCGCATGACATCAGTTCTATGCGGGACATGCGCGACGCCCTGGGCGCCCTTGGACCAGCGGATGGCAACAAGCCGGAGCTGAGCAATCTCACCTTCACCATGAGCTGCATAGAGAGCGGCGACATAGTGTTCCTCACATCGGATGGGATAAGTGATAACTTCGATCCTGTAGTGGGCAAGTTCGCTGAGGCCTGGACCCCGGATGTCAAGCTGCAAGCATCGGGGCAAGGGAAACCCGCCAATCTGGCGCCTAAGCGTCAGAACAAAAGTGCCTCGGCGATCTATGCCCGCCTGCATCCGTCGACGCCGCCTACCCGACCAGCGCGTCAGTCGAAGGCAGGCAGTCCGCCCACCAACGCGCCCAGTCGTCCAAAGTACATGCGATCGCAAACTCTCATAGAACCGCGACAGGGGCTGGTTTCCTCCACTCCACCGCCCTCTGCGGCTCCACAGCGTATTCCCAGATCCATCTCGGGCTTGCCCCTGGTAACCGGACCTCAGAGGCATGCTCTGACCCTGTACCGGCTTGAGGACCTGCTCAGTTATGGCATCAATGGCACCTTCTCGCCGTGCTCTTCAGCCCGAAGACTTTGCCACCTGCTCATTGACTTTGTGAGAATGATAACCTCGGCCAGGAGGAAGACTCTGGAGCAGCGGGAGCTCTTCTACAAACTCTCTACGGGACCGGATGGCGCCAAGCGGGAGGTGCAACTGAATAGGATGCAGCACCGGGCGGCCAGGAAGCGGATTGTGGACAGCAGTGCCTTTGTGGCTTTACCTGGCAAACTGGATCACGCCACTGTGATGGCCTACACGGTGGGGGGAGGTCATGGAGACAATGGAAACGAAAACGGCGATGGAGAGGTAGCGGTTTCCCCCGTACTGCAATCCAAAGAGTTTAAAGAGACGAATTTCTAATCGCTAGACTGCAGATATCAGGCTTTTTATACACTTTTCCCACTCACATATGGGTAATTCTTGCTTAAATGGGTTTCTTTAAGGTCTCTTGTGGACTTGTGGCTTAAGTTTGTTATATTTTTATTTGTTTTTACTGAGTTTAAATATTTTATGTTATTTATGACCAAAAAGCACAAATCATATTGTTAGATTTTCGCCAAATATACATATATTAATTATTATAATTCGATTTTCCAAGAAGAATGAATGCGCTCAGAGAGAGCAATAAAAACCGTAATACTTTGTGTTAAATTGCCAATTTTTGTAGAACTTAAGATTCATTTAATTATAATCAGCTTTTAATTGCCAACCAATGTAAAATAATCATGTTATTGATCTAAGAAGATGATACATTGAGTCAAGAGTTACCCGTATGCACACATAACTACATATATATATTTACATATACCATTTCATACTTGTATCTTTAATATTCATAAACTCTCGCTTAAGTTTTGTTGATTTTGATTCCGATACTCCTTATTTGTCAGCCATAGATTTTTAGCCATTAACAAATGTCTGTCGACAGAAATGCCTCAAATGTTTTAAACTACCAAAAAGAATAAGATAGCACACACAGAAGAATATATGTCGTATTTTTACACTCTCATTCGAAAAGTCAACACCAGCTGTAGGGGGTCTTTAACTACCACCAAACTTTTGTAGAATTTGTAATTCTACATTCTGGCAGCAAAGACAAAATAAATAAAGATGGTGTGTGCAGTGAAAGTTACATTTTTTCTATCAGATCGTTCGCGAGTCTTTGATAAATTTAGCAAAACGGGTTCAGAAATGAATGAAAACTTTACAAAAAGTGGGAAATCTATATCGCTTCTGTCAACTCTAGTATATCGCTACACATCTTATTAGCTATATTGTCTTTGGTGGCAGTGTAGAAACTTTATAACGCACAGCTGTGACAAGAGGGCCAGAGCAATCGGATAATTGAATAAACGCATTGAAGAACTGCGCTTTTTTAAGCACTAAAATGGTTTTGTCGTTTTCATTTTATTTGAATTCAGTGAAACCACGCATTAAATAATTGTTTTTCTTTTTTATATGTAAAAACATCTCGAAATTTTAAAACACTTGTAATTGCACAGAAATTATAATACAAAACGATGTAGTCACTTCCTCATCAAAGGGTGTAAAAGAACACAAAATCAAGGTAAACTGCGTGCAAAAATCCGTAAAAGATTTATGCACAAACACACAGGAATATATAATATCATAGGAAAGCTGGCACAAGTTCCTACAAGCTCGTTTTTCAGCTGTTGCGCATGCGCAGGAGCAGGTTGGCAATAGCCTGAGCCTGCTTGGGTGAGGCATCCTTTACTTGCTTGTATAGAACCTCCACGCTTCGCAAAGTTTGGGGCTGCGAAAAAGGGAATTAAGCTTACCATATTAAAGCTATAATAAAGACATTTTCAACCTACGAGTGTCTTGACATCCAGCTGCGACTGAGCCTTATTGGCCAGCAGCCATAGATTCACGGCCAGTTGAGCCACGCTTTCCTTCTCCAAGTCGGCATATCGCACGATCTTCAGAAAGAGTTCCAGGGCTAGCTCCGCCTGATAACGCTGCTGCTGGGCCATTCCCAAGGACTTGAGCTGGAGTAGAAGGGCATCCACAACTTGACCGCACATATTGTTGACCTCCGCCAAAAACTTGGGATCGTGACCGTACAATTCGTTATTGGAAACCACTGTGCAGCAAAACGAAAATGTCATTGAATCCTCTAAGCATAGGTGGTTACTCTTACCTCCGCGAATGTGATAGGGAAACTTTTCCAGGCTCTGCACATATAGCATGTCCAGGCAATGCAGATAGATGGTACTCGGCGCAGTGCTGTCCGCCTTGAACTCATGCCTGCCCACCACCTCCAGTAGCAGACGAAGGAAGTACAGGACACCTTGCTCTGGACTATCGGGCACCACAATCAATGTGGCCAGCATGTTGCATAGATAAGTTACGAGAAAGCGCTCCAGACTGCGCGGCTTTCCCTCAAAGTCCACAGTGGCCGCGGGCAGCTCGTTGACCAAGTTCAAGGCAGCCTCAAAGCAGGCATCGGCTAAGGGAAAAAATATTTGATTATTTTTTGAATAGCTTTGATCCTTGCAGAACTTGCCCTGCCCCAGACAAAGATGCTGCAGGGCCAGTTGCCCG
Source organism: Drosophila ohnishii (assembly GCA_018905755.1). Classification (NCBI taxonomy): domain Eukaryota; kingdom Metazoa; phylum Arthropoda; class Insecta; order Diptera; family Drosophilidae; genus Drosophila; species Drosophila ohnishii. Next base: position 3,737 of record JAEIII010044598.1, on the reverse strand, counting down.
CACAGCAAGTACAAATCCATTTGCTCCTGGACAGCCCCGATGCTGGGAATGGTGATGAAGCAGTAGGCAATGCAGGCCTTGACGAAACCAGTTGACTTGGATCTATTCCGCGTGGCCAGCTTGCAGGCAGCATGAACCAGGGTCACATAGACAGCATCCAGATTACTGAACGTTCCGCGAGCCTCCACATAAAAGCTGAGTTGCTGCTCCAAGTCCCGTCCAAAGTACACCTTGTGGATGAAGACATTGATGAGCTGTGAGATCTGGCGTCGCTCGTCCTCCACGGTTAGAGCACTATGTTGTGGAACAGGTCAATTACATTAGTATTGTATTCATCGATAAACCAAGTTAATTACTTCACGGAGTCGTTTAGGATCTTGCCGAGGTACATTAAGGCGTTCGTGACCACAGCATCGCTGGTGTACTCCTCACTGTTCTGTTTGTAGTAACTAAGGATGTTCTTGCAGACTTCGACGCGCACCGATTCCTTTTGAAAGAGATCCAGGTATGGCAGGAAGTTCGGCTGTATTAGCAGGAGCTCAATGCTTCGGTAATTCTGCATTATTCTGCTTAGAATATTCTGCAACTGGGAGTAGTGCTTTTCGTAGGCTTTGCCCAGACACATCCGAGCATTAAGTTCTCCCAGAAGTCGATTGACCTCATGTACCTGTTTATTATTTAATTAAATAAAAAATAAGGTGCATTAAGATTTATTAGTTTCTTTATAAAAAGAAAATTAGATGATATATGTTTTATTTTCTTTAGTTTTTAATTTCATTAAAAGTTAACTTTTTACGTTAAGATCAAAAGTCCTAAATGATAAATCAATAGAAATATGGTCTTTATATTTATACGATATTCATATTTATGCGATATTTATATATCCCTACTTTAGATCTCGTGAACATTAGGTATCTCATAGTCGATTACTGTTGCATTTCGGTTTGTTATTAATTAAACTTACATTAATTTCTATGCGACTGCCACTTATTACGCTTATGGAACTCTTTCGAGTCGACTGATGTCAACGAAACCCAACCCAGCCTAGTTCTGTTTGCTCTGTATCCCAGTCATGTGCTGCATAGTCGCAAACCTTTTGAAAATAGTCATTGTTGTCTTATCAGTTTTCTTATTACTTGCGATTACCGTGACATTGGTAAATGATCTAGAAGATCTTCGAAAAGGTATGAGATTTTGTTACACAGGTTTTATAAAAATAATTAAGAGAACATTTTTTATTAACTTAGTCGGTTCTGCCCAACATGATGGTAACCGTTATACAATATGGTTATTCCATTGCTTTTGCGGAACATTGATGACCGTACTCAAGCTAAAGGTTTCGCTGAGTTACCTATATATGGCATTTACTATTAGATCCCCAATAAAGGCTTCTTATTGTCTAGGAAATATGCTTTCTTCATTGGTGGCTAATGATGACGTTCGCCTTTATAATAGGCGGTTTCTGTGCAAATTACCTGCAGCCCGCTAAAGATGGCCTTGGCATGGATCAGAAGGTCTTACCCTACTTTGTTCTCGGTAGGGCCATTAATATTAAATATATGATATTTATTATATGATATTAATATTTATTTCAGAATACATGGTGCTCACCCTTTTACAAGTCGCCGCGTATACCAGGGCTTTAAGATCTCAAGAAGAAGTGTAATTAACATTCGTGAATGGACCAAAATAGTTTTTCTTTCTTTATTATTTTGTAATAATATAATTGTCAAATAATTCATTATTAATATTAACTTGTTTTTATACCCTTGCATGGTTTTATTATTTTAGTCAGAAGTTTGCAAAGCATCAACAGCAGAGTCCGGCAACAATAATCGAAAAATGTTTAGGAAAATAATTTAAACATATTTTCTTCTACTCTAAGCCACGACCATTTTGTGTTATTTCAGAATTTCGGTTTTAATTTTATGAAAATCGCACAACTATATCATTGTTAGGAACAATCGGAATACAAAAATATAAAGCTGTGAACGTAAAACTGTAATTGTAAAACTGTTAATTATTGTATTGGTGTTATTTTTTCAGCAAAAATATTTATAAAATAAATAAAATTAAATATTTCAAATCTGAAATATTGTCATTTATACGATTTAAAGAAATTGCTTTTGATATTTTATCTAAACGAAAGAATTTTATGTTTTGTATAATTGTTATTTATATATCTCCTGATAGTTTTGGATCGACTGTTAATAATCCAACTGAAAACTGCAAAGGGTATAAAAACTTCGGCGTGTCGAACACTTCCTTTCTTGTTAATTTATATTTATGTGATACTTATAAAAGCTAATGTACATTTTCTGACATCCCTCCTTCAGACTTCGTGAACACCAGGTATCTTTTAGTCGATTACTGCTGCATTTCGGTTTTGTTATTAATTAAACTTACATTAATTTCTATGCGACTGCCACTTATTACGCTAATGGAACTCTTTCAAGTTGACTGATATCAACAAAGCCCAAGTCAACCTAGTTCTGTTTGCTCTGTATCCCAGTCATGTGCTGCATAGTCGCAAACCTTTTCAAAACAGTCATTGTTGTCTTCTCCATTTTCTTTTTATTTGCGGTAGCCATAGAAATGATTAACGATCTAATATATCTTCGAGAATGTAAGAGTTTTTTATATAGTTATTGTATGAATAGTTAAATAAAAATTAGTTTTTGACTTAGTCGGTTCGGTCCAGGGAAAAGATAATTATACCCGTAATACAACGTGGATATTGCATTGCTTTTGTGGAACTTCGATGACCGTACTCAAGCTGAAGGTTTTACAAATTACCCATATGTGGCATTTAGTTTAAATCCCTAATCATGTATCCTTATCTTCTAGGATCAGTGCTTTCTTTATTGGTGGCAACTGATGACACTGGCCTTTATTATAGGCGGTTTCTGTGAAAATTACCTGGAGCCCGATAAAGACGGTCTCGGCATAGGTGACAAAGTCGCCACCTACTTTATTCTCGGTAGGACCATCAATATTAATCATTTCTTATATACGATATTAACATTTATTTCAGAATACATGCTGTTCTCCCTTTTAGCAGTAGCCAGTTATACCTGGGGTTTAAGGTCTCAAGAAGAAGTGTAATTTACATTCGTATATATTAAATGGAAATTATTTCTTCTTTAAAAATCGAAAATAGGCCTCGAAATATGATATGAACAAAGATAAAGCACTTGTAATTTATTATAATAATTATTTATTCACCATTAAGGTATATTCTGGCTGTGGTATAGAACCACCAACAGCTAGTTCAGTTTCATCTTAATAAAAGTCAAACACCTTTTTTAAAATTTTTGTTTCTTTTCCTAGATAATAATGATTATTATCCCAGCTGTCGAACATTCGGAAACGTGCTATTGGAAATTTAATTGACCAAATAAACTGTCTTTGTGTTAAAGCCTTCAGTAATCGGACATGGACACAACACACAAGAGGTTGTAAGGAAATAAAACAGATAACTAATGATTCTGGGCTATTACTTTACAAGCCATTGTGTTGGTGGTGCACTAATTCTACAAAGTTCGAGAGGAGTATTTAAAGTTATAGATTTATAATGAATTATTTATAGGAATTTGCTTCGTAACGGGGATAACAATGAAGCTGGGAGAAAAGATTGTTCAATGTGTTAAAGATTTTTTAAAATAAAAAGAAAGGTTATCAAAAATGTTAAATGTTAGTTAGGCTTATAGGGCCGCTTGGTACCATTCCGAAACTTC
>JAEIII010044596.1:0-10408 GCA_018905755.1 Drosophila ohnishii | reverse complement strand
GCGTAAGTAAAAACTTTTCATTTTATTCTCATAAATACATAAAACCTGCCTCCTAAGATGAAAGTCACACAACCCCTCCTAAAATAAGCTCATATTATCCTCTTGTAAAATATAATACAATCTTTAGTTAATGTATCATTTATTTTTATATACCATGACACAATGTACATAGCTAACAAAACACGAATCTTTGTATTTCCCTACCAACATCTCTTGTCGTTTTTCTACTTAAAAGCTAAAGCCAATTTTTATTGAACGCACATAATGTGTGCTCAATATTAACGGTGCGTGCGTGCCTTCTTTGGAAAGTCGTTAAAAGTCCGTTAATGTCGACATGGCTCATTGGCTGCCGGCTCAATTTGAGTCCTAAAAAAACCTGGAAAACACACACCACCCTAATCACATTTTGCCCCCTGAACCATAACCTTGTCTAACCGGCAAGTGCAACAACACCGACTGATGCAGTGTGCTTGGCCCTGGAAAATTTATTGCCATCGTTGGCGGTCATACGACCGCAGAGGTCTCTCAGTTTTGTTGAATGATTTCCTGGCTGCAGGTCCCCCCCTTGACTTAACTTGGCCAAGGCGAAACCGAGCCAGTCACTTGTTGCCCCGGAGGAAGTTTACTGGCTTGACTCCAAGTTCCAAGTTACCCGACTTCCAGCAAAGAGTTCGTAATGCTTTTGTCGGCGTAGCCACTAATTGGATTTTCGGTGGGGCATAAATAATAAATTGCACAATCCAAATATCATGGTCGACCAGGAACACTCGAAGAAATAGATCATCTTTAATTATAATCATCAATTAAACATTGTGCATGTTATTCGCATTGACATGGAAATACTATTTTCAGGGCATTTTATCAAAGGCTGCTGAGTATTCATCCAAAAATTGGCACCCATATACTGCAGTAACTTATTTGATTGAAAGCATTTTTGTGGCCATGAGTGCTAAGTCTGAAGTATTTACCAAAATTCCCTTTGAAACGTTTTTGGTCACTGAGAAATTTTACTAAATATTGCTACAAATAATAGTTCCAAAAATGTATTTTAAAAATATTTATTTTATAGACTGTAAAACCTCATAAGATTACAATTTTCAAATCAAAATTTTCCGATTATTTCAAATATTTACAAAATATTACTAATCTTTTTTCAAGTGCAATATTCATCCATTTTTGGCAGCTGCACGTTTGTCATATCCCAATAGCCTCATGGCAATAAGGGAAGAGCGAACACGTCAAGATGTGACACATTTGATTGAACGCATGCAGGCCAATCAATTTCTGCTGCCGGTGGAAGCGAATTGGTCCAGCTGAAAGCGAGTGGGCTTAGCATTTGAATTCGTCAGCGGCATTTGACTGATAATTGAAAACGTGTCAACAAGCCGGCGATTTCCGCACAGAAATAAACCAGGCCCACGCAGCCCTTCGACTACGTGCTGTGGAAGTTGGTTATAAAAATTACATTTTGGCCCCAAAAACTGGCTCACAATAAAGTCAACGCGATACAGGTGGATTAGGCCAAGTTATCAGCGCGGCAGTCACATCACCGGAGGCTGTGTCTGTCTGTGAAAGCGCTAAACCTGTCCAAATGATAATCGAAATTTATGCAGCCAAGGTCAAAGCGCTATGCGAATTAAAATATGTTTAAATTTATTTATTGGAAGGGAGGCAAGAGATTTAAATTGAGTTTAATTAACCAAGGCATAAAATAAAAATAGAAATCCCTGAATAAATTTAAATAAATAATTAAACCAATAAGTGTGATTTTTTAGAATTTTAATCTTAGAAAATTATATTTAAATAGCTATCAAATTTAAACATAAATCCACTTTATCTTATCCCATATTTTGTGATAAGCAAGTTCATTAAACCAGCAGCCAAATTTTGTCACCTTGCGGCGGCGCGATTTAAATTAATATGTCACACAGCTAGACATTCCAATTAGTATGTTCTGGTTTTACACTGGCCTCAGGGAGTGTATGAACAAATATTTACATGGTAAGCAAATGTGTTTAGAGCTAAACGCCAGTGGAATAAATAAATATGGGATTTATAGCAGATTTTCAAAGATAACAGGAAGTTGTGATACTTTTAAATTCATTCAAATATACATTAAACAATTAGCTAATAATAAATAAATAAGTAAATGCCCTTTATGTATTACGAGCATCATGCTGGGATTAAGATTAAGAAGAAAATGAATGTCGCCAAGTTTCAGACGTTAACGAACTCACCAAACTATTTACACATTTGTTAAGAGAAATATGTTGCAACATTGCACTGTTTGTTAATAATACATTAAATTAATATTAAAATTCGTATTCTTTTAGTGAATCAAGCTACATTTCCTTTGGTTTACATCTGAAGTTGGTTCAGAGATTCCCATATAAGCTCCAAACCCAACCCATCAATAAGAAGGGTGTCTGAGTCCCACTTACTTCGTGTAATATAAGAATGATAAGTAGCTGACATCGTTTGTCATAAATGCTTTCCAGGTATTAACTTCTTATCTGGGTACTGAAGCACGTAGGTAATGACTCAGCGAGAGTATTTTGGGTAAAAAAGGCGTGAAATTGCTTGAAAATCGAAATACAAACGGCGACGTCACAAGATTAAAGTTTGCCTGAAAAGGGGTCTTTCCGTTTTTTTTTTTTTCTCAATTGCCGGGTGTGTGTTAATGAGACTGTAAATTGTATCAAACGTCGCGAAGTTCAAGTTGTTCTCTTTTTCTGCGTTTGTCTGCGTTATCCGTACAAATACATAATGTTCCCGCCAATGCTTATGATTAGCGATCGTGCCAACAACTGATAACACACACCTTTCAGGGGTCTGCGAATATCGAATTGTTCAGTTGGGCGCGATATTCCGAGAGAGTCGGACGACGTACGGGTACTCTTATTTGCCGTACGGGTATATTTATGAAGAGTCGGAGAGCTGCACACAGCTGTTGCTACTGAGTCACACGTCACACGCCATGGATTTCGCCGGGTTCTTGGTGCTTTTTGTGGTGGCCTCGATACTGACCTCGAATTCCGAGGCCCGCGACTCTAGGGAATCATTCGGATCTCGATTTCGATACTCTTCATCCAATTGCCCCACATCGATGCGAATGTGCCATGTAGATGGCAGCTACGTATACTGTGCCGAGATGGCTCGGGAGAGGGAAACGGAAAGTGACCTGATCTATTGCGACTCTATGTTCTGCGAACCGGAGGAGTTCCAGCACGATTACATCACGCGCAACCATGACCAAACACCTCATCAGAACAAGTGGAAAAGAGCCAGAACCGGTGAACGTGCCACTCTGCACGACGTCTGCCTGCTGAGAAACGGAATGCCCGTGACCAGACGGTGTCTTTGGGACAACTTCCGAGCGAGATGGGGGCCCTTGGAGGAGATAGCACCTGTCGTCTGTCTGCGGCACTTTAGGGAACACACGATCAGCGGTGACTTGAACAGCCTGCACGATGACGTGCTGGAGGGCAGGAGGCGCACCAATGACACCCAGGGACGTCGCGAGATGACCGGAATGATGAGGACAATGTTCCGTCAGCGGGAGAGGACTCTCCTGCCCGCCGATATCCACCTAACTGGCCAGATGTTCGGTACATTAATGCAGCAGGAGAAGGATGCCTCCGTGAGCGTGGACTTGGTCAGTGTCTGTAAGGAGATAATGTCCAGCGACACCCAGGTGTTGCGCCTATCCGCCGAGCTGAATGCCACCAACTCCCTGCTGAGCAACTTTGAGAGCTACATGGATGCGCTGCCGGGACAAATGGTTCCCACCGATAGATGTGGAAAGGTGGTGCCCAATCCAACCAGCGACGCCACTACCACAGCCACGACTGGCGTGGAAACCTACAATTTTTCCGACATCGGAGTTCAAGTATTGATAACAGGCAATCTTAGTGTGTTCTTCACAAATCCCGGATGCGATGGGATTACTGGCATAGCCATCTACTCTGCTCAAGCGGATGGTAGGAGGTCTTCCTCTGGCGGATTTTGGTATCGCTTCCTACGTTCCACCGATGACTTGAAGAAGGTCAAGGCGGAGACCCACCTGGAGACGGCGGCCTTCCTTCCTGAGAATTTTTGGCAAGCGGTGAAAGCCAAGGGAGTAACTTACTTAATCTTCAAGGTCTATGCCCACGACGCTCTCTTTGTGGAAACCTCAAGGGATCGCAGTCGCAAGCCTCGCAGCAAAGTAATCTCCATTTCCATACCGGAACTTCAGGGTAAGTGCATCAAGTAAAGCCAAATTTCTTGTGATTAATGTTTTCTCTTTCCCACAGATAAATCCCTACCTTTGCCTTTGCCCTTTCTGCTCCGCAATGAGAACCTTCGCGATCCAGATGTGAGGTCCATTAACCTGGGCACTGGCTGCGGCTTCTGGAACTACACGACCTGGAGCAGCGAAGGAGTGACCACCAGCAGCAGCTCGGATCTGCTGAGGGATACCATCATAGAGTGCCACACCCAGCACCTCACCCAGTTCGCCTTTCTGGTGGGTGGCAGCTATCGGACAAACGACCTTGGAGAAGAGGTCCTAATAACGCCGCTGAACGAGCGCGTCCTTGACATCATTTCGATCGTGGGCTGCAGCATGTCGCTTCTGGGAATCTTTGGTATCTTTCTCACGGCCGCAGTCTTCAAGAGCTGGCGCAGCCAGGCCTCCACGAAGGTGCTCCTGCACCTATGCCTGGCCATGTGCCTGCAGATGGTGCTCTTCGTGTTCCTCAACACGGATGATATATCGGAGCAGCTGGTGGTCAATGGCGACACCAAGCGCTGTGTGGCTCTGGGCGCAGCCTTGCAGTACTCCATCTTGGTGCTCTTCAGCTGGATGCTGATCATTGCCTTCCTGCAGTTCCAGCGCTACGTGACCGTGATAGGCATCGAGAGGCCCAGTCATTATATCCTGAAGGCAGCGATTGTGGCCTGGTCGCTGCCACTGATTCCCACCCTTCTGGTGGCCCTAATAGATCCCGATTCCTACCTGCCCTCTGCTGCCCAGCTCTCCACTGACACTGGAATCTGCTATCCCTCGGGGTATGGCCTCACCTTCGGAGTAGTCCTGCCCGTGACACTCATCACGGTAGCCAACCTGGTGATCTTCGTGTACGTCTTCTACAGCATCTCGCACTCCTTGAACCAGAGCATTCACAAATCCGAGCGGAAGATGGTGGTCAAGCAGATCAAGCTCTCAATTATGCTGTTCTTCCTGCTGGGACTCACCTGGATCTTTGGCATCTTTGCCTTCATGCAGGCAGGTGTGGCCTTCTCCTATATGTTCTGCATCACGGCCACCATGCAGGGATTTGTGATGTTTGTGTACTTTGTGCTCTTGGACGCGGCAAACCGTAGGGCCTGGGCGGGTCTAATCTGCCCCACAAGGATGAAGATGGATGTGCAAAAGCGCACCACCGAGCTGCAGTCGATGACCACCTCGTCCACAAACTATAATAGCAGATCCCAACAGTAGTTGCATCAAATTCCATATTTTCAACGAACAAATGGTCTTGCGCCAGTGTATTTATATATTTATTTTACTTGCCATTATGTATAGCTCTTTGTTTATAATTATTGAGTATACTTGAATACTCAAAACTGTTAAATAAAATAAGAAACTTATTCACAATTTTGTGAAATGGGGTTAGATTGTTTCACATTTCTCGTAAGTATTCAGTTTATTTAAGAAAGTGATGCTCGGAACACTGATTTTTTGAAGATATATATGTATTTTTTTGTCCAAGACAAGTTCTAGTTTGTGTCTCCATTGAGTCTGTCATATCTGTAATTATAGATAATAGAGTTTACCATAAATAATAAACTACTTTGGCTACTGTAAAGTATTTCTTGGTAATGAGCTTTACACCTATGTTCATATATATAGCAGATATTATCTTCAAACTGTTTATCTGCAAATAAGGGTAATAAAGATAGACTTTTTTTATGAATCACTTCATTTATTTAAGAGCGGTGTTAGACTGTTAACAAGGTGTGAACTCATTCTGGTAACATGACTAAATAAATACAACATCGTCACTTATTTATTGGTGGTTTCCTGCCGCCAAACAAGTTTATTATTTCCTTAAATAAATGCGATAGATTGTGGCACACTTCCTCTTATTGTTAAAAATCATTGATAAGCCAATTAAAAGTTGAGTTCAATTTGATTTTAAAAGCTGCCGTTATCGGAAGCCAGAAAATACCTATTTGATTTAACAAATTACTATACTTTAAGTTACGCCAGGGGAAAATCAAGCGAAATGGACAAACGATTATTTCGATTCCTCCCCTAAGACTATTTACCAAACTGCAATCAATCAAAGAAAAAAATGTGAAAAGGTCTTGAGGACTCGTTTGCATTGAAAGTGCTCTGAAAGGAAAATGAAAGCAGGACCAGTTACAGGCAAGTGCAATTTGAGTTGCCACTGCAAGGCTTCCCCCGTCAGCTGCAAAGCATTTCATCTTCTGGTCGTTTTGTTGGCAGCCATGTCACTGCCAAGTGAAGCTGAGCACCTGGTAAGTGTTGAAGCCGTAAAAATTTAAGCAAACTTGAGGCACTCGACGAGTGTTTACTTCGATTCCATTTGGCAGTCATTCCAAGCTAAATTAAATGATGTCATGTGGAATGAAATGAATTTAAATTGCGGCCACGCTCCATTGGCAATTTGGCTTAAACTCAAAAGTTTTGCCTCGAAACTAATGGACTCCAGACCTACCCTTCTTCCTGGCTTCAAATTACACTTTAAATTGGTTTCTCTTTAAGCCATCAGCTGTCATTGTAATCTGGCTTAGACACAAGTGCCACTGCGAATCCATTTTCTGCACTAAATTGCATTCTGAAGTGAGAGCACTTAAGCAGCTTACTACAAAGCTTTTCCGAACCTGTATTATATTGCATGTGTCGCTTATTGGCCCATTACAGTTAACGATTATAAAATTATCATCTCAACGCTTTGTTCGTCTGTAATTTAATCGGCGTTTTTTATTCAGACTGATTTATGGGCACTTGAAAATGTGAAGTTGTGAGATTTATTTACATTTACTTTATATTTATAAGCTTAACAATGTATATTACTGCGCTGCCATGTTTTATTTTAAGCAGTGCATATTTTATATTTTTTTATAAAAACAAATATTTATTAGACAAATTTACCTTTTGCCCTACTAATATTGTTATATCTTTATGGTCATATCTTGAATATCTTAAAGTTGCCTTACTCCCTTTATAGGAGATACTCAGGCAAATGTAAATGGCAAACTCTCAGCCCTATTCAATCTCATCTAAACAAGTGGGCACAGATGCTGGTACGGAATTAATCGATATTTCAGTCGGGACTATTCCAACTTCAAATCCTGCACTCCCGCTTACATTTTCACCATCAACCCTTACATACTACACACATATATGCACTCGATTCGTATCAATTGCAATCAATCAAAATGTGAATTACTTTGAAAGCGTCCGCCAGCATTCAAATGCAGAGACAATGAAAGCGAAGCCGGAACCAGGACCATAAACTGGCAAACTGCATTGGAATTTGATTTGCAGGACTTCACTTTGCCAGCTGCCAAGTTCCTCGGTTGTAAACTTTGATTCCAAACAGAGCTGCCAATGGATGCTGAGCACCTGGTAAGTGCTGCAGCCAGAGATTTTTTACCAAAGTCCCTACACTTGGAAAAATATATTCTTATGTACAAAAACTAAATTGGGAAGCGAAATGTAATGCATTTTCTATGTTAGTGTTTACAACTTCAGTTACCATTTTAAATTAGTCCTGCTCAATGCCAATGACCAAGCTTAGTGGCAAGGTTCTGGCATTTTTCAATCAATTTTCCGCAGAAAATTTACTCTTAAAAGGGGTGCTCATAAGCCGCTTACATTCAATGGAAACAAACTCTAGCGGACAGGTGAGCGAGCGGAAGCTGTTGAAACAGGTATTCCGTGCTAGCTGGACTGAGTAAATATTGGGAAATGATTGCTGCTAAATAATGCATTCTGTGGATAATAAAAAAACGGGAAGACGTAAAAACAAAAATATTTAAAATATATTAAATGTATCTTCAAGTGCTTTACGTTTTAATAAAAACTAATATAAAACCTTTCAAGTACGTTTTAAAAAAAAACTCCTAATACATTTTTAAATACTTCCTTTTGATTCTTAAATAAATATACAGCACGAATTTCAAGCTCCGACTGTATGTTTTCTTTAAACAAAAAGGGATAAAAAAAACACTCAAAAATTTAAAGGTGCGGGCTTTTCCTCGACTCTCCCCTTTCAGCCCTATTTCAAACGCTCACCTCACCTGTTTGCAGTTGGCATTTTTTTGCACATTCCGAATAGCACACCCAAAAGGCTAGGCGAGGACATGTGCAACTATTAAAAATTATTTTCTTTTCACATTCCGGCCAGTGTACGGCAGATATTTTATGATTCGAAACGTGCAAATGGCCAGGACTCCAGAACTCCAGGACTCCCTGGGGCAGCAGTCCTTAGGTGTGTGTAGTGTGGCTGATATTTCGTACGTGCACCCACAACATGAACCCATAAATACGTATTGATTTTCCATTCGGCCACACACACACACCCTCGAGTGTCTTATCGAAGCGGAGAGAAAGCAAAGAAAAGTCTTCGATAGGGAAAAGTGAGCAACAATGGCTGGGACTCCGAGCTCCAAGACAGAGTTATGATTACGAAAGTTTCTTTAATGCGGCGCTGTGAGCGGGAGCACATACTATAAATGGAAAATAAATGCGAGAAATTTGCCGCAATTTGCGACGCCCTGCGGAGTCACTGAACCGCAAAGCTGCAGAAATGTTGTTTATCAAATATTTATCGCGCAAGTAGTTATTTCGCATACAACTTTTCACAAAATTCCGGCAAATTGCAGCCAGACATGCAAATGGAATGGAATGCAGCAGAATGGATTTTTGTTTCTCCATCACAGATGAGAAATTGGTCGCAATCCGAGTGAGACATGTCTACATCACGAGTTCATTAATTCCAACTCCCGTATAATACAGTGCTCGACCATATAGTACTACAACCCGGCTACAGTAAAGCCCCATATGCTTTCGCTCCATTTGGCCTGACTAATGGCCATACATCGCCGATGCTGGGCATGTTGGCTGCTGCCTGCCGAAAATGGCGAAGCCCTCATAACAAATTTGTTAGATGTGCGGAAATTTGTCAAGAGCATTTGCCACAACAAACAAACATGCGACGATGAAAAACACCGCATGCGTGTGGCCTTTCGTCCGACTGAATTTGTATCAAATTTATGGGGAAAGCCAGCATAACAGTTGGATCAAAACAAATTATGGCAAGTAGGGAAGAATATAACGAGAATTGGTCAACAAAATACCATGTCTCTGGCAGAAAATTGTGGTTTTATAAATTGCAAATTGATACACATAAAAAATAATGAGTTTTAAAAAATACAGAGAAACTGCCATTACATAATATTGTACATCTACGTTATCATTTAACATTTTAACAATGTTTAAATATTTATTTCAACCTCTAAACTTACAAAAACATTGTACTCGTATTTATTTATTCAAAATCCCCCTGCAGTCATGGTCAAAACATATAAACAATTTATACAGCAATTGCGTAATAGTTATATAATCTTCACGGGTGAGTTATTTGCGGAAAAATTATGGCAAACACAATAACGAAATGTGCTTTCAGCTGCAGCCAGCAACACCAATGCCAAGGGCTCTTGGCCGGGCAATTAAAACTGCCAAAAACTAATGCCACCGCAAACTACAGTTGCCAGCTTTACGGTTTTGAATTGGCCACGAACTCAAAATGTTCAACAATGTGCCAGCAAAATCCTGTGGCTGCCATTTCGCTAAAACACAAAAAAAAAGGTGGATGAGGAATCCCTTGACCAATGTCCCGGAGCCCAATTAAAAACGGGAAAATTCCCATCGATTTCGCAAAAGGACGGCGGTCGAATCGAAATTTATTATCAAACGACGGCAAACAGCTGCAGCGACTTAAAGCGGCTTAAAAACTTTAAGGCCGCTAAGCCTTTCCGGCCTAATTGTAAGGGACACTTGACGCAAAAAAGGGCTGGAGCCGCATCAAAGAAAGTATTTTTTAATATTTTAATTGGCAAAAAGGCAAATTAAAACTGTCGCCAGCAGGCAAAAGAAAAAAATATAATTTAATATTACACGGGTCCTGCAAAAGGAAATTAAAGGATAATGAAAGGAAGGGGGAAATTGAACTCGAATAAAAGTAGCGTCCATCTGTACTTCAACTGGGCTGCCCTTTTTATGATTTTCAGGAACGGAAATAAATCTTCTTTGCTGTGATTTTTTGTTTATAATAAAGTCTTCTTTTTATTTTGATTTATTACACTTTATTTTTTTATTTCGGAATATTTA
>JAEIII010044594.1:0-23887 GCA_018905755.1 Drosophila ohnishii | reverse complement strand
TTTTTTTGCTTTGAATGCGTACGAATGTCGCGTGCGACACCATGGAAATGCCCATATGATTTAATAACTGACTAAAATCCAAAAATTCTTCGACTAGATCGGAAATATTTGGTTTCTTTAAATGGATTATTAAATCCATTTTTTAAATAAATTTTTGAACAAATCAAAGTTTAAAAAAATCATAACTAAATCAAAAAATCATCAAATTCAATTCGGAAAGCTTTTCTGTGGGAGTTTTTTTAAGGATAACAAATCTGCATACCGAATTTAAAATTTAATAAAATGTTCTTGTAAATTTTTTACAATTTTAACGATGTAACCCCTTATAAAATTTTGAAAAAAAAAATTAAATTTTTTTTTCCTCTGACATGTCTAGATAGACCCGCTTGTTGATACTGATCAAGAATATATATGGTTTATAGAGTGGGAAATGACTCCTTCCGTGCATAACAAACTTACATATGACTAAAATTGTAATACCCTGCGAGGGAACATTTTCAGTAGTTAAGATTTCTAATACCCTGCAAGGGTATACGAACTGCGCATTCGTGTGATCGCATAAAATTGTGATTGGAAAAAAAAGAGTTCCTAATTTCCATAACATGACTATTTTGTTTACTAAAAACCCACATTTCTATCCTAGGTAAGAGCGGTAACTAAGCACAGCGGCAGCCACACTACGTCTACATCCGCCCAAACTTGGACTGCAAAATATACTAGCTACCGAGATCAAACAAAGGATACAAATAGTTTAAGCCTTCTAATTGTGTTTTGTGTGTGGTGGTGGCGTGTGTGGTTTTTGTGTGTGCTTCGGATGCATCGCTAATGCTTTTTGTACAGAGTGTGTCTAGAGAGTGGTGGAATTTGTATTTTTTGTCCAAACCTATGATGATCTTTCCTCTTCCGCCGCCGCAACCGACACCCGCCTCCGGGCCGGCGGGCGGATCCAGGCCACCCAGAAGGTGATGATGGTGCTCGCCCTCGACGATCGGCCTCAGATGCTGGACTAAACGATCGATGGGATTCGATGATGGTTGAATGATGGTTGCAAATTTCGGTTTGTTCGGTTAGGTGGTCCGATTGGGTTCATTCATTCGTGGATTGTGGGTGTTGTGGGGGGAATAATAATGTGAATCATACGAAAGTTAGATTAGACTTGATATTCGATTCAGTTGCGACGTGGGTGGATTGGATTCTAGTTAGGGATGAGCTACTTCGGATGCATTAATATTAAACCCCTAATCCCCGGGGCTGCGGACGGGCGGTTAGTGTGGCGGTTAGGTGGCCTTTGTCTGCACCCAAAGCTCTGGCGGATCTCCACCACGAAGGCAATGCTGCTGCCCAACAATCCGCACAGAAACAGACTGAAGGCGGGCGCCAGCATGTTGAGGGCCAACGGCCGGAGCCTCAACTTCTCCTCCATCTCCGCCAGCGTGGAGAAGTCCTTCAGGTAGCCCATGCGATGCGCCCGCTGGTAGCAGGTCTCCATCCAGCGATCTGCCAGTCCGCCCTGCTGCACGTGCAATAGGAAGCGATGCAGGGCGTCCTTGAAGTGCGAGTCCACCCGCAGCTGGTACTGAAAGGGATATGTGCCGTGGCACAGCCGCGAAAAGAAGAAGCGCTTCTTGCGCAGAAAACGCTGCTGCAGGTTGAAGAACTCCCAGCGGATCCGGCTAATCGGATATATGTACTCCATATCCAGCGAGATTCGCTTTGCGTCAAAGTGCTCCAGATCCGTGAAGCTGAACTTGGAGGCGAACTGTTCGCCATGTCCGAGGGAGCCCACGATGGCATCCACGTCGGAGGGCAGCACCAGGATGCGGTAGGGCAGCCCGAATAGCTCCTCCAGGCTCCTGGCATTCGGGCGGGTAAGGGTTACGGCCAAAAAGGAGGTGAGCTTGGTGCTATACGACTGGCACAGGATGAATATCCCGAAGAGGATAATCAGGCCACAGAGAGCGCGTCCCGGCTTGCGCTTCCGGTAACCCGCCTTACCAGCTCCCGGCACTCCGAGTATGCTCCAGAGATGCGAGTCCGGCATCACGCGCCGCACAAAAAGGAAGTGCACCAGCAGCAGGGTGAGCAGCAGGCACAGCCAGAGCGTCAAGGTGAAGGGCAGAAAGACATACAGGCTGCGCGAAATGTCGTTGTCCAAGGGGATCATGAAGCAGCGCGGCGCCACCTGGGCGGGATACGAATAGTCCACCTGGCTGTTCGGATGCAGTGTGTCGTACAGATGCGGGCTCATCTCCACCGTGCCCTGGACAATGAGTTCGGTGAGCGTGGCCATGTTCAGCAGCTGGGAGCCGTTCACCACGAGAGGGAACAGCTCCAGCGACACATTCAGGAGTGCCATCAGGTGATTGACCAAGGTCCCACCCACTCCGTCCAGCTGCCAGGCGTCCGACTGGCGATCCCTGTACCAAAACGTGTTCGGCACATCCTGCTGCACGGGCAGGCGTAGCCGGTAGCCCCTGAAGTCCCTCCGATTGGCCAGGGGAAACAGATGATGCGGATCATATGTGGACAGCCTACGCATGCGAATCACCCGAATGGTGGGATAGGGGTCCATTTGGTAAAACTTTCGCTTGGCCACCACCACCAGGGCGGAGCGGAACTGAAGCTTCCAAAGCAGTTCAAAAAAGTGCGCCACTCGCGATGGCGACTCCCGGCGCTTCAGCAGGAACAGGGTCTTGGAGTAGCGCCTGCCTCGGGCTCGCCGCGCCTGCAACTCAATTACTGCATCCATGGTGTCCCTCGCAAAGACCACGTACAGCGATTCCTCATCCTGCAGCCGGCTGAACCGCAAAGGGGTCGCCGCCTCATCCGTAGCCGTCATCTGAGGCAGCAGATAAAAGTGGCTGCTGCTGTTTCGCAGCTGGCGATGCAGTTCGTCAAGATAGCTGGAAGTGACCGACTCCAGGCTGTTCACAATGGTGATGGCATGCAGGCGGTGCACTCGCCCGATCCTGTCCAGAAAGTGAGCCAGGTTCGAGGGCTGCACAAAGTTCTCGCTGGCGAAGGAGCTTCGCACTCCCCAAAGATGCAGCAGTAGAAGGAACCGAGGAAACATATTCAGGCAGACAAGCAGAATCAGACTGACTCTGACGATGGAGCCTTGTCAGGGGCATCGCCGCGATAGCATCTTTAAAACACTAAACCCCCTACTTTAAGCGCGACACTTACCCGTAGTAATTGCTGGCGTCCACTCCTGCTCCCCGGTGGCTCCCCAGAGATACGACTTGGCCTGGGTGGCCGTCAGATTGGGCACGTTGGCGGGAAGGGCGTTCATCAGTGAGTTTTGGCGCCGCTTGAAGACTGTCAAGGGAAGTGGAAAGAGGAGAAGAGGAGGGAGGATGAGAACTGGATTTCCTGGTTCTCATAATAACTCACGGTCGATTTTCTCGTCGCCAATCACAAAGCTGTGAGTAGAGGCGGACTTGCTAAGTAGCGAGTGACTGGACACCCGGTCGTATTGCTCTGCGCTTTCCAATCCATAATCCTCCTGCTCGTTGTTGTTGTTGCCGCCAGTCTGGCCATTGCTGTAAATTTGCTGCAGCGGCCTCGGCTGACCCGTTGCCGGCGTTATCTTTGCTGGCACAGCTTGGTAATGGTGTTGCTGAATGAGCACACCCGTGGGACCCTTAGGAAAAATGTGCGTCCAACGGCGGCGATTCGAGGTCAACTTGATGGTCACTTGCGAGGGATCAAAGGGATTGATTAGGGCGCGACCGGGCCGCACAATGGGAGCAATGCTGACGATCGTCCTCCGCGAGTTCTTCTCCGAGGCCAGTGACTCGGAGAGATTGGTGGTGTCTGGCTGCTGCTGGAAGTGGATAAGGATCGACTAGGAGGAAGCTGGAAACAAGAAGCACTTACCAAGGCCGCCAACATGGCAGAGGTGCCGTGGTGAATGTCCGGATCGGACATCTTTCGCCGCATGGCCGGGATCTGGGTGGGCGTGAGATTCTCCCAGTCATTGTTCCGATAGGCGTAGGTCTCCAGACTAGGCACCGACGTCTTCTTGGCCCGCACCACGCGCTGCAGAGAGCTGTAAAAGAGAGAAAGAATTCTTGTTAGGTCAATAAGGAAGGAAACGTCGCGAGTACCATGCCCACCAAGTGCTTTGAGCTGGCAAGGGCTGGAAGATCTGCTCGTCGTACGCATCGTAGTCGAAGAGCGAGTTGTGCTTGTACTCCGACTGATTGCAGCTGAGGAAGTGGCGCTCATTCTCCTCGCCCTCATCCCCCACGCCCTCACCGCCTCCGGCGTCGTGCAGCGTCTGCTGGGAGCCAAACAACGGCAGCTTAATCCGCGGTATGAAGCTGGAGTAGGCGATCTTCTTATTCGTGGAGTAGAAGCTCAAGTTTATCCAGTGCGGCAGGGAGTAGTCATCCGCGGAGGTCAGAGTGGTGTCCTTGTTGTGGAACTTAAGCAGCGGGACCGCGTGCAGGGGCTGCTCCCCCACACAGACCAGGTCGCTGCCCACGCCATTGTCGATGATCCGCTGCTTGGTGATGTTGGTAAGCTCCCGGTCCACGGAGAAGACGCCCACGCCCGGTGTGATCACCACCGAGAGCTGTCCGGTGCGATCGAACGTCCTGTCCAGATAATGCTTCTCGAAGGTGTTGAGGGAGATATTCAGGACCTCCAGGAAGTTGCCCTGAGTGGCCGAGGAATTGGTGGCAGGCGGTATCTTCATGTGCTCCCGCTCGTGATAGCGCAGCACGGTGGCCTGGTAGGAGGTGAAGAGCTTGCGCAACTGGCCCAGCACCGTGCACCAGTCGTCGCAGCGTTCATTCTGGATGGCCACGCGGTAGAAGTCCTCGTAGAAGCGGCCCTTGTAGTCCAGCTGTAGGCAGTCGCGCATGTGCTCGGGGAACTCGTCCAGGCTCTTCGCCGCATAGAAGGTGCGCGAGAAGAGCACAATGGTCACCTCGTGGTTGCAGCTCAGCTTGCGCCACTTCTGGAAGAGCTCTGTGAGAAAGCCATTCACTGCCTTCTCAAAATAGAGATCGCCATGGATGTCAAAGTCCCACATTTCGGAAGACATCTGCAGGAACAGGTACACCATCGATGTGCTGCTGCGAAACACGATCTTGGTGTCCTCCGTAATGACGCCGCTAGCCACGCGTTCGCCCTGCGACCACATCTCATACACCTGGCACCGGATCT
This sequence comes from Drosophila ohnishii, assembly GCA_018905755.1. NCBI lineage: Eukaryota > Metazoa > Arthropoda > Insecta > Diptera > Drosophilidae > Drosophila > Drosophila ohnishii. Next base: position 18,712 of record JAEIII010044594.1, on the reverse strand, counting down.
GCATGTCGTTGTAGTCGATCTTCTTGTTCACATACACGCAGGTGTCCGTCTAAGGATAAATTGTGGATAAAGATTTATAATCCTGCTTCTCCCTTCTTTTTCCCTTACCAAATAGGTCTTTAGTCGCCACATCTCGGAGCGGCCCATATACTGGTCCTTGAAGGTTATCTCTATGGAGTCCAGGGCCACGTCTGCCGGATCCACTATACGCATCACCACGTTGGTGTAGAAGCGCAAATTGAAGGCGGTGGCGATGCCCGACTCGATGCTGATCACATCCCGGCCGCAGCTGTTGTTGAACTCCGTGATCTGGAGCAGCAGGTGAGTGCCGTTCTCCTCGTCCGGGGCGTAGATCTCCACCACATCGCCCACGTTGGCGTTGGGATGGTCCTTCGGGTTCATCAGCAGGTCCGCATCTGTCCAGGAAAAGACCCACAAGGTTAAATCCATATGTTTTCGCAACTTCCAGCATGCAAACGCGTGCAATATTTACCGTAGGATTTGTTGCAGCCACGCGTGTGCGTGTGAAGCTTATAAAGCTTCATAATTATGTGTTTAGTTGCAAAACCAACTTGCAATTATTTAACATTTGCGAAACATTTGCCTTTTTCGCGTTGTATTTGTGCAAGAAATTCTATTTTTTCGCGTTTTGTTTTGATACGAATTCCTTATCTGCCGTGTGACTGCACTCAAGGCGGTGGATAATACCAAAAATAAAAATACCTATGGAAAATATACCAACAAAAATATTTGTTTATTAAATTTTAATTGTTTGTGTAATTTTAATGTTTAATAATTCTCATAATAATTACTTGGCTGTCCCGATTTAATTTTATTAACAATTTATGGTTAATCATGGCGGTGGATAGTGGCAAAAATAAAAACACTTATGGTTTCTTTATTTTTGGAAAATATTTGTTTATTTAATTTTAATTGTTTGCATAATTTTAATTTTTAATTATTTGAGTAATAATTGTATTAACAATTACCTGGCTGTCCCGATTTAATTTCATGTAGAATTACGGGTACCTATTAATCTGTCCATTTCTGTGAGGTTTACATACATACGTCAAAAACGCATTACATACATATGTGTGTATGTGTTTCTTAGCATGGCGCTAATTAATCAGTTTTTTTTTACATCAAACAGTACTTTTATAAATAAAATTATCATCCCAGCCTTTTTTTATCGCTATTAATCGCCCCGCCGCTGTATCCATTAATTTACATCTTTCTGGCCATGAAGCTAATCTAAGCAGTTAGAGAGAGCGACGTCCACTTGGGTCTCTATACATTTGTTTTATTGAATTTATCTCTAAATGATTACAGTTTCGTTGTGTTTGTTCAATGAATAATTTTATTGGGTCGCAAATATCAGTGAGTACATTTCGACAAAAATCGTTTTAAGACAGTGTTTCGCCTGGCTAAGTGGCTAGCTAATCCTCCTCGCATCAGTTCTCAGTCAGATAGCTGCACCTGGGTGCCACCTCCGGGTCCGGCTCGTATTTCGCATCGGGCATCTCGGCATCGCCATCGGGGTTTCGTTTCGCAATAGGTTATTATTTGTTTTGTTTTGTTTTTGGGCTTCGATTAGAACGCCACACTGACGACAGAGATCGCCGGCGCTGATAATTCGCATTTTTCTACTTATAGCGAGGGGGTTATGTGTACACAATGCTCACCAGGATGCGTCGAATGGCTCGTCGTTCGTCGTCGGTATATATGTAACTAACAATTCAAAGTCGTCAATCTCAACATGCAGCTTAAACGGTAGACAGAACCACGGAACAGGCTCCTAAAGCTAACTAAACACGTACGGACTACAAGTAAACGTTAATCACTAGGGTGAGGATGGATGGCAGGGACACCAACACTCTCACATCGCCACGGTGGCCAGGACGACGGTGATGTCGTCCGGCTTGCCGCCCCGCGCCTGTATGTTGTTCCGCCGGGCGCTAAGGGCGAACGGTGAGAGGAATTCGCTGTTCAGGGAGAGGGTGCGCGCCATCAGCGCCAGGCTGTTGGCCGTCATCTGCAGCTTGACGGGATCCTGCTCGCCCTCCACCTCGCTAAGCACCTGCAGCATCAGATCCTCGGGCACGTTGTCGAACACGCCGTCTGTGGCGATGAGAATGACGTCGCCATTCCGCACCGGAAAGCTCATGGTGTCCGCGGACTCGGGACTGTCGCTGAGCACATTTGGCCCGTGTCCCGGCGGCGGCAGCGATAGCTGGAAGGGTGTGTTGAAATAGTGCTGCTGCTCCTCCGACTTGTGCACCACCTGGCCCTGTCGCACAACAATGAAGCCGCTGTCGCCTATGTTGGCCGTGTGCACCGTGCTCGTCTCTCGGTTCAGGATCAGAACGCAGGCAGTGCTGCTGCCCAGGATCGGTTTCTTCTGCTCCATCAGCTCGCAGTAGCTGTAGGCCAGCAGGTTGACGGGCCGCTGGGGGTTGAAGTGGCTGCACTGCACTAGCCGTTCGCAGGTGCGCATTAGGAACGAGGAGAACTCTCCGGGGTCAATGCCATAGCTCCGCCAGCCGCCCACGCCGTCGGCCACGCCCATTACGTCCGCCTGCTCCGTTGAGGCCTTGAACCACGAGTCCTCGCCGTACTTGCCCGGCTTGTACTTGTGCCGCAGGTTGTCCTTGGCGAATCCGCAGACCACCGACACGAATCGGGGTCGCTGGCTGCCCGCTGCTGCTTCGCCAGCGGAGCCCGATGCGGACTTAACGGCCCCCTTGGTGGCCGCAGCGCCTCCACCGCCCGTCGCCGTCTCCAGGAGCGTGGAGAAGCTGCTGCGCAGGGCGCGCGAGATCATGCGCGAGGTCCAGTTGAGCGACGAGTGCATCGCCCCAGAACTCGTGGTCGCGTGCTCTCTCTAGACAATCAAGTGGACTCAATCAATCCCATCCAGGTGTCGCCGCGCCTGGCTTTCGAGTCGTATGCGTTGGGGTGCGCGGTCCCGTGACTCCTGCACTTGTAATTTTTTGGCCGAATCTCCTGTTTCGACGGAGGCGATAATTTACGTTCCAATTTAATAAATGTTATGTGATACACTTTTTCACGTCAGGTCGCGATAGGGATGCAAAAACATCGATGTCACTATCGATAGTCGAACTGGTTCTTAGAGACGGGGCAGGCTCAAATGAACTAGTTCCCCACGTTTTAAGTATATTTTCGAGTTATTTCGGTATTATTTATGGTGTTTATTTATAGATTTTATTTATAGGTAATTTACTTATAATATGAATTTGAAGGTCGATCAAACCGATCATTTTTACTTATTCAAGGGGGTGTGTGATTTATACTTTTCTAATTCTATTTTTGAATATGTTAAGTCGTCGTTTATCTTGTATATGCATATACAGGGTGCCACAGGAATAGCTAAAAGTTAAAATCTGATTAATTTATAGCAAAACCAAAATATAAATGCATTTGGAAACAATTTGAAGAGCAAGGATTATATTTTAAACTCGTTTTATTTCGTTTTTTTTTTTTTTAAATTGCAAATATTAATATTTAATATATATTTATAAAATATCCACACACTTTTTGACTTGATTCGCCAAACATTGCCTGGTCACACTGGTGCCCAAATTTGTTTTCGCCTTTCGCCAAAAAAAAGTCTGCACGCACTAGTTTGCCCAGCTGTGCTGTTGTTTTTTTTGTTGTTGCTCGACTCCAAACAAAGACGCGCTGCTGCCAGTTTTTAACCCAGTTTCGAGCTCCGCAGCTCGGCAATGAAAGCAGCTCCGCCGAGTCCAATAACAAGCGCGTCCCGGGTGTGTGTGTCTGATTTTGTTGTTGTGTTGCGCTTGGTGGTGGACGGAAGCAACGACATTGGCATAGAAAATTTTGCATACTCTCTCTCTCTCGCACCTCTCACGTAGAAAGTAAAAATAAAAGCTAAAAATAATTTGTTTTCTATACGCTTCGAAAACAACAACAAACTTGTAGACGGAAATTGATCGGTTGTGTAAATTGGAAAGTGCACAAAAATCGCGAGCGCATAACGGTACGTGTGTATACACACTCAGCAGCGCACGCATACACGCACATATGACACACATGGAGGCAGCACTTGGTTAATGCGTCCCGCTTGGAGCAAAGAAAACAAAGACAGAGCCAAGGAGCAGGAGCGATGACCGCCCGGGAGAATGTCGTCGCCAGCCGCCTGTCCAAGTTGATGCTCAGCAATGGCCAAAGCGGGAGCAGCACTGGCAGCGAGGTGCAGTCGCCCATCTCCCCGGGAGAACAGTCGGAGCTGAATCAGCTAAAGCGGGACGCGGATCCTCAGTTCTCCCGCTTTGCCGACTACTTTGTGATATGTGGCCTGGACCTGGATACGGGTCTTGAGCCGGATCGCTTTGCAGGTGAGTTGAATCTAAATACGGCAGACGAGCGTCCTGTATTAAATGAGCTCCTCCTTGTTGCAGGCGACAATTTGCACTGCTCGCCTCTGGATAGAGCCTACAAGAGCAAGCCCCTGGCCCACTATCCCGAGAATGTGCCCTGGAATCCCTTCGATGCGCACGGTATTTGCATGGTGAGTCTGGACTGTGATCAACGTTGATTTAGGGTGGGTCGTTGTTATGTTATGAGGAATATATTATTATATAATATTGTATATCATTATATATTATTATATAAAGGGAAAGGGAAGACCATCACCAGAACTTTCAAAGTGTTCCAATATCTTTCGGATACTCTTCGAGTCTCCACATTTATTGTTTTTATTTATTACCACACGTTTTTAGCTTGATAATGCCGCTGAAAAACCAGTTTTCAGTGATTCATAGTTTATATATTAAAATAGGTACTAAAAACTATCAACGAAATTTAATAAAATGTAAAATGTTGAGTTTATTAGCTGATAACTTCTAAAATATTTAGAACCTCTAGGCCGACTCACCCTAATCCCATATTCATATTTAATTGAGCTCAATTGGTTGCCCTTTTGGTTGAAATTCATGCCTGGCTGGCTGCTTCATTGATACGAGTGGCGAGCGGAGGAGCGGTAACTGATTCAATTGATGCCACGACGACGGCCGCGTCAGCCAAACGCTAACGCTAAGCCGCCTTATCACCAGCACATCTGCTAGTAGTAGTGCTCGTGTCCGCTGCTCGGCGCTCGTATGAATGAATGAGCTTCATTTATGCCTGCCAGAGATCGAGATCTATTGTAGCGTCTGTCTCATTTACCGACCATCGTTTATCTTTCCGCAGCTCTCCCTGCCGCAGGGCCTTCGCTTCCGCACCCAGAAACACAACATCGAGCCGAGATTCCACTCGTTCGCCACCACGCGGGAGGATGGCAAACGCTGTTATGGCTTTAGCCTGGTGTTCTACGAGGAGATCCGCAACAGGAACATCTGTGGGGCCATTCACACGCTGCAGAGCATGTTCATCACGGAGCTGTCCAACGGCCAGCAGACGCACTCACTCAGCCGCGTGAAGCAGGATGGTCCGGTCAGTCGCTCGCTGCCCCGGCACTTCAAGGTGGCCGGCCAGGCGCCACAGTCCGCGCAGAGCTACTACGACATCAACAAGGACAAGCTTTATGTGGCCAAAAGCATATCGCTCATATGCCAGGCGCCCTACGCCTTTGCCGCCCAGATGTTCCTCAAGAACCTCTACAGATGTCTTCCCCGTCAGCCGGGTGCTGGGATCAGCCTGGAGTCGTACGTGTACAATATACTCTACGAGGTGATGCTGCCGCAGCCGGGCAAATCCATACGCGTTTACCTGCCGCCCACGGAGCCGCACTTGCCCGCCATTGCTTTAATCCTTCAGCGTCCGCTGCTGGCCACCGAGCTGCCGCTGCTGGACTTTCCACTGCGCCTACTCTTCAAGTACTTGGGAGTGGAGTGCGTCATTCAGCTGCTGACGTGCGTCCTCTTGGAAAACCAGGTTCTGCTCCGGTCCACAGACTACCAGAGACTCATGATTGTGGGCGAGTGCATCACCTCACTGCTGTTCCCGTTTGTGTGGCCCCACGTCTACGCCCCCATCCTGCCGGCCGCCCTGCATCACTTCCTCGACGCACCTGTGCCCTTTGTAATGGGACTGCACGCCGAGTGCGAGGCGGCGCACAAGATCGGCAGCGAGGCTACCTTGTGCTTTGTGGACATCGACAAGAAGCACATCCAGCTGCCTGAGGAGCTACCTGTCTTCCCCCACAAGCTGGACTTTATGGCCGAAATCGGCTCGGTGCTGGATAAGTTCGAGATCGAGGGAGCCCGCGACCAGGAATCAGGTCTCAGGAATGGCTATGGATGTCGCGGAACCGGAGGAGGCGTCGGTGGCGCGGTGGGCGGTGGCGGTGGTGGAGCCTGCGGCGCTGATGCAATGATCTCTAGCTGCACTCTGCCCACGGGCTTGCAGGCGGCGCGACGGAGCAAGGAGCGCTTTCAGCAGTTGCAGGAGACGGTCTACACGTTGTCGGGATCGCCCGGCGGCGGTGGCGGTGGTGTCGTGGACTATCAGCCGCTGATAGCGCATCCGTCGCGTATTGATCACGTGCCGCGCATCGCTGACTTCCTGCGCAGAAAGGGCGGAATCCGGGGAAGCCAGGGAGCTAGCTCTCCCGTGGGCAGTCCCACCGTCTCGCTCTCCTCCTCGCCGGTGGGCGTCTACCACGATATAGACGCCGTGGATGCCACCATGCCAGCATCCGCGCGTCGCGGAGAGAAGCCAAAGTTGAGTGCCGTGGATCAGTACTACCAGGACCTACGCATCAACAGCTCGGTGCGGGAGATCTTCCTCAATCGGTTCGTCCACATGTTCCACGCGTACGAGTACTTCGTGATCTATCCGAACCAGGCCCGCGACGAGTGGATCTCCAACCGCGAGACGCTGCAGAACTTTGACAAGTCCTCGTTCCTGTCCGACCAGCCGGAGCACCATCGGGCCTTCCTCTCGCGCTTTCTTGAATCTCAAATGTTTGCCACGCTGATCGACAATAAGATCCTGGCCATGTGGGAGCCGCAGCCGGATGAGCAGCTCCAGCTCTTTGACCAGCGGGTCAAGCTTCTGAGGTGAGTCGAAATCTTGGAGAAAGTGCTATTTTCATACCCTTGCAGGGTATTATAATTTAAGTCAGAAGCTTGCAAAACAGTGAAGGAGTCATTTCCGACCCCATAAATCATATATATTCTTGATCAGCATCAACAGTCGATTCTTTCTAGACATGTCGCAGAAAAAAAAAAATGTTTCATTTTTTTCAAAATTTGATAAGGGGTTACATCATTAAAATTGTCCAAAATACCAAAAAAAAATTTTATTTCTTAAAATTTTAAATTTGGTATGCAGTTTTTTTAAATGAATAAAAACTAGCACAGAACCACTTTCCGAATTAAAATTAATGCATTTTTGGCTTAGTTATGATAGATTTCAATTGTAACCTGCAAGGGTATACAAGCTGTGGCTGGCTTTTAACTTTGTCCACAATTAACTTTGGAATATTATAAATAAATACCCTAAATTTACCTTTTATTTTAATTTAATCATTTTATTTTTATGCTTACAGGCGACGTCACGGGGAGAACATGATTGCCGCCACCAGCTACGAGCCGTGCGTCCTGAGCCAAGACTCGCAGCAGGGCTTCGAGAAGCGGCTGAACTGCATCGACATTGAGGTGACGCCGCCCAGCGAGATCCTGGCCAACCGGGCGGCCTACTTCCGCAGCTTTCCGCTGCTGGAGAAGGGCGTGCTCAACCAGGAGTGCGCATCGAGGTAGTTGCTTTAGTTGCTTCCCTACAACACAGCCCCCTAGTTAGCCTAGTTAGAGCACGTCCTACTCTCCTACCGATCCCGATTATCCAGCTAACCCCCGCACTACTCATCCAATAACACGACATAGGAATAGAAATGTACCTTTTACCTTGTACCGTGTACCTCCTTCGATGTTACCTAAGTGTTAGTTATAGACACACCATTACCATATAGACACCTAGCCGTACTTGACACCGTATTGTATGTGTATCTCCTCCCACTCCTTCTCGGACACGTCCGCATCCTGCTAGGGATAATCCCCGTTTTTATTTCTACTCGTATTGTTTGATCCTTTTAGTGAGAATTTAATAATAAATTCAGCATTCTCCAAACTGTTAACCGAGACTCTTCTTCGTTTTCGTTTTCGTTTTGGTTCCGTTTTATCCCGCACCGCATGCACCCGCTCACCGCCCACAGCTCACCGCCTGCTACTCCTGCTCCCTCAGCTCCTCCTGCCACATCCGCTAACCCCCCGCCTCCCCCTCGGAGTCCCCACTAATTCACTGTCTCTTTATTCTCGTTCAAAATTCAAACTAAAACTAAAACTCAAACCGAAAATTTCAAAACTCATCCGCGCTAACCTCCGAATCATCCAAAAACAACCCTCCTCCGCCTATAAATCCGCAAACGCATCCCGAACAGAGGCAACAGCCTGCGGCGGGTGAAGAACGGCAACAAGTGGCGGGCCAGGGAGATCTCGCTGGACCAGAAGCCAACCTCCGGTGGCTCCTCCAATGCCCTCAATCGGCTCTCGGCCAACCTGACCACGGCGGATGTGAGTCCGGCCCTGATTGCCCAGGCCAATTGGACGTTTGTGGAGCGTCTGCTGAAGGTGAGTCATGTCCTTGAGGGGGAAAAAGGATCCAAAAATAACTAACAATAATTCACAGGACATTAAGTCAAAGACCAAGCGCATGCTCCTTGAAAAGATGGGAAACGAGGCTGTGGCCCTGGGCCTCAAGGGCGACGGCATCGAGGAGAACACTTTGATAGCCAGCATGTGTGATCTGCTGGAGAAGATTTGGTCCCACGGCCTGCAGAATAAGCAGGGCAAGTCCGCCCTATGGGCCCATCTACAGGCCTACCTCGAGATGCAGGAGGCGCGTGGTGCTGGTGACACGGGAGCAGGGGGAGCAGGAGCTGAGCAGACGCTGACTGTGTCCAGCAGCAGTCCTGGCAGCAAGATGACCATTGCCACAGCCTCGCCGGCCCTGGCATGGAATGCTATGCGCAAGCGGATGGACTGTAAGTGGGGAGAAAGGAAGGTGAAGGCTTCTAATTAAACTCTAAATTATACCGGCAGATCTCTCTACATTCCAAACGGACTTTGACACTCCGCCGAGTCCCAATCGTAGCCGGTCGCGGGATCGCAACAAGTTCGTCGGCTTGGAGCAACTGTGTCCCCTGCCGGAGTCCCTGGAGTTTGATGTGAAGTAAGAAGCAACTTCTGCCCTCTGCTGTGATTCCTCAACTAATGCAATGATCTGTTTCCCCCCCTAGGAACGTGCTGGCCATGGCGGATATTAAAACCCATATTGGCTATACCCGCGCCTGGGTGCGTCTATCGCTGGAGAAGAAGCTGCTGTCCCGCCACTTCCGCACGCTGCTCTCCGATGAAGCTCTGCTGCGTTCGCTGTACAAGCGCTCGGCCTTTCTGCGCTGCGAGGAGGAGAAGGAGCAGTTCCTCTACCATCTACTGACCCTCAACACGGTCGACTACTTCAGCTTCACGAACATATACCCCTCGACGAGTAGGTCCCCCGCTAGCTGTCCTCGCTGTATGTCGTGCTCATGCTCCTCCTTTCTCCCATTTTTCCTCAACCGCAGAGCTGCCCTACCGCGTCGTGATCTTCCCCTCCCGCAAGTACGGCTCCTACCACACCTCCAGCAATGTCTGGATCATGGTCTCTGGCACCATGAACGAAACGCAGCGAGTGCCAGTACCCAAGGGGTCCCTGGAGTTTATTTTCCACGTAAGTTGCACTAGCTGTCACCCCAATCACTCTCCCTTTACCCTTCCTCCTTTGCAGTACAAGAACCTGGGCCTGCTGACAACCATGCGCATTGGACACGACAACTCGGGGCCCAGCCACAAGTGGCTCGTGGAGCAGGTGGTGATGCGCAATGAGGTCACCGGCCACACCTATAAGTAAGCAAATAGCAACGCCACCGAATCGTTTTGAACCTTTTTAACCCATTTCCCTTTTTCTGCAAGATTCCCCTGTGGCCGTTGGCTGGGCCGCGGTGTTGATGACGATTCCACGGAGCGCCTGTTGGTGGGCCAGCGGGCCTCGACGAGCGTCAAGAACGCCGAACTGGTCCCGGGCTCTGACACACGCACTCCGCCGCGCACACGCAGTCCCAGCGTGCAGCGCCAGGAGTCGCTGTCGCCGTCGGAGATTCAGCATCAGCTGGGCAACTGTGTCAACGTGCTGGTCAAGTGGCACTACAAGCCCAGCCGCGACCGTGATGTCGGCACGCTGACCAGCATGCTGTGCGGGGACGATGGACTGGTCAAGTGTCTGGAGCAGGTCTTCCTTTGCGGCTTCCGGTCGGCGCGATTCTTTGGACGCAATCTGTACATTTGGGATTATTTTAGCAAGATCAAAGAGCTGTTCGAACAGAATCTGCAGTTGGAGCTGGAGGACTCGGCCTCGAGCCTGGACTCCTCGTTTAGCGGTAGCAGCGGCGGCAGCACCCTGCAGCGCCGCGAGATCTCCGGCATCTGGCGGCTTTATGTGCAGCTGATGGACGAGATCAATGGGACGGCACTCGGCAAGGATGGCAAGTTCCAGCTGCTGATCTGCCTGAGCCTGCGCGAGCATCTGCTGACGCGCTTGATCAAGCCGATGGCTCTTACCAAGGTCACTCACGAGATGTACGAGGAGGAGAGCTTCCTGCGGCGCCGCAACCTGCTTACCTTCCTCATCCAGATCCTGGAGCCGCTGGACGACTGCCACATAGTGCTGGAGAACTCGATCACGCAGGGCATCCGCATACCATCCCAGTGCTAGCTCCATCGCCACTCTTCCCACAATACTCATCATCCCACACGGACATTTTGCAACCAGTGACCTAGAGAATACTCACACCCATACATATGCTCTTGAGGAATCTCGGAACTCTCGAATTCGTTGTTAGCTTTATTTAAGAGCAGATCAGGACACTCGCCTGACTGCACCCAATTCTAATCCTAGCCACCACTTGCCATTCGATCCGACTGCTTGCCAAGAGGAGCCCGGAGAAGGCCCCCCATTGAAGCCAAAGTTGAACACGAGAATTCCTTGCAATCGAATTTCAAAGACATTTATTGTGCAATTAGGGAGAAGCGTTTACTACTACAAAGACAGAATTCTAAAGTGTTGTTCAAAAATCCAAATATATATAGAAAGTACGAAAGCCCAGGGGTGGCCAGTAGATCCAAGAGCCCTTTTAATAACGTCCTTTCCAGTCAATTCCCCCGACTTTCGTTCAGACTTTAATTGTGGCTTCTCGTTTTGTTTTTTTTATTATTTACCAAAGAATCTTTGTTTTTTATTAATGAATATATATTTTATTAGGTTTAAGCAGGGGGCTAGGGGAGATCAGTCCCCCGGGTGTGTACATGTTCAAGCTTTATTTTCACTTTACACTACTCAGCCAAAAGTGTTTGTGCAGCTAAAGACAGCTATATGTATACCTTAAGAGACAGACACCGAGGGTCAATAAATATGCAAAAAAGACATTAATAAAGTTTGAGTGTTTAAAATTGAAAATAATTTAAGGGGGTCAAGGGGCTGCTGGCTGGAACTCATGAAGCTGGAAGAAGGGAATGAGGAGTCGAATGATGGCACCGAGGGTTAATAAATGTTCAAAATAAATTAATAAAGTTTAAGAGTTGTGAAAATTAATAATAAGTTAAGGGGCCCAAGTGGCTAGAGGACTCTGATACCTGGAACTCTGGGAGCTCTTCCAGATCCAAACTAAACAAAGCCAAGGCCAAAGCCAAAGGAAGAGAAGCAGGAAGAGAAATTGGATCAAATGAATACAAATCTATTCACAAAATAAAAAATAAAAAGTAAAGAGGGGACAAGTGGCTAGAGAGGGCTGCTGTGTATGGAACTACTTCATATCTAAAATTAAGCCAAGGATAAGAAGCCGGAGAAAAACAAGGAGGAATCTGTTACAACTATATTCACAAAATAAAATTAAAAAATAAAGATGGATAGATAATTAAATAAAAGTAATAAGTTAAAAAAAAAAGAACCGAATCACCATGATCCTTAGACTGAGCCGGTCGAACATTAAATAAAATAATTAATATGCACTAACGAGACAAGTAAATCGGCAACAGTCTCGAGACTTGCTTGGATCGAATATTATTAATTCCTTCCTGTCCCTAAATATGAACAAAAATTAAAAAGTAAAGTACAAGTAAAGGCGATCGAATTTCATCCAGTGCCTAGATATGAAACAAAGATTAAATATATGTAAAAGAAATTAATAAAGTTTTAGAGTTGTAAAAAATAAAAATAATTTAACGCTTGGAGCTACACCAAATCCAAAATAAACAAAACCAAGACTAGGCAGCGGAAAGAAAAAGAGCTTACAAAGGAATACAAGTTTATTCACAAAATTAAATTAAAAAATAAAGACAGTCAAATTAAAAAATGAAATAAATGAATAAAATAAAAGAACGGAACCACTGCGACCAAGCCGGAAGCCGGTCGAACAATGAATAATGAATGAGCCAAGGATTTTTAACCAATGGCAACGGTGTCCAGGCTTGCTTGGCAATTATAATCGAACAAAAAAGAAAGGCACACTCTTCTTAATAAAATAGCAATGTAAAGTCGAATTGAATTCGAAATGAAATATGGCAGCCCTATCTGAAGTATGACCAGTTGCCGTTACAACTCTGTTATTCTCATCTGGCGACCAGGGTTGTAGGTTGTAGTATCAGATGTGGTTCGAATATCAGATGTGGGCTGAATACCAGGTGTGGTTCAAATATATAAAAAAATACTGAATTTATATCATATCGATATAGTTATATCCCTACTTGGTCACACTGTTCACGCGCCTAACGAATCTGGGTAAAAAATAAAAGCGGGCACATTGTCGCCTACTTGCACTCGGTCGCGTTGTGTTATAAACAAATTGCTAACAAACCAAACAACAGTCGTGTCGTCGCTGTTTCAGTTGTGTCGCGTGTGTGAGTCATTTAAGCCATTTGAGTAGAAGGCGGCAAGCAGCAGTATCAGCGCCAATTATCAGTGGAAAGAAGTGTTCTTCGCGACTTTGAAGAAAGTGGAAAGTAAGTCGAGGGAGCAAAACTATTACGGGGAATTTTTAATTGGAATGCAGGTCACTACTTCGTTCGCTTCGCCCTTCATGGGGACCAGAAAATATTCACGCCGCCGAGAATGACGTGAGCAGTTTTCTCCCTCTGCCTTGCGGAGAGAGCTCTCTCTGCCCCCTCCCCCTTCGCATATGTAGCTTATTTTGGATGCTCAGTTATGTGCGTTTTATTTTTCTTCTTTGATGCGGGCGCCCCTCTTCCTCTGTCCTCAAGGCTTGTTTACATAATCGCCACCCGCCACCCCTGGTGGCCGCCTTGCTCGTGCCTTTGGGGGAGAACGGGAACAGCTGCTTTATCGATTTTGCTCTCTTTGTAGCCGGCAAGACGACGCCATTAATCGGCCGCCACGTCATGCCCGTCGTATGATTTTTTGTACTCGCACTTGCAACGTTTCGCCGTCTCTCCCAATGACGCGTCATCGGCTCGGCCGCACTTTGCCCTGATCGTACGATTTCCCCAGCGGCATCACCATCACCGTTACACAAACCTTTTGGGGCAAGTGTTAGTCACGCTTGCTCCACTTTCCATGTGCCTGTTTACCGTTGCGTCGCTCTTTTTCAACGAACCACAACAGAGAGGCAGAGCCAGACCGAGAGAGCCACTTGCGGATCACACGCACAATCAGCAGTCAGCTGTTTAATGCTCAATGAAATGCGTACTGGTGCGTGGGCGAGAGTGGAAGAGGGATAGCAAGACGGCGGCCGAGTGCCGGTGCGAAGAGTTGTGCAATATTTTCGGGCCAATCGTATCTAGCTATGGAGCTGAAACTACAAAAAGCCCAGAAGACCCTAGTTACCAGACGTGTCAAAAGGCGGTTTATAGTTCCTACTCGCATAGTGAAATGATAGTCCCACCAGCATTTTCTCACGTAATCCTGGCTTCTCTCCGAAGCAGTATCAGCATCCAGAGAATCATGAATCGAGAAAAAGACGATCAGTTGACGTCAAGCAGTGGCTTTTTTTCGGTGATAAGACCACGCCACAAGGTTATCAATGAACACACACACTTTGTATTCATTCTATATTCTGCTCCCCGATCGCAGCTTATCGATGGCAAAGGCACTCGTAAGATTTAAATAAGTCCCAGGCAGGCAGGTTCTTGTTTTCGAGTGATCTCTGCGGGCGACTGTACTTTCGACCTTTCGCTTTTGGCCAAAAAAAAAAGCAAAGCGAAACGGACAGAGCAAAAGGCAAACTCCAAATTGTTTCTGCTTCAGCCGTGAGATTCGCCAGAGTTCTTTGGCCTGGCCAGAAAGCTTAAAATGCCTCCAACTGAGTGTGAGAAAATCGCAAACATCTTTATTTTTTTTTTATTTACCCGCTTCGCAAAGAAGAGTTATTTTCAGGTTTTAAGTTCGGTTAACAGGGAGTATGGTGTTACTATAAAAATTGTAAACCATTAAGGCTCGAAGTACTGAAGATGTAAAATAATAGTCCTGGTCCCAAGAAGAATATTTGCTATAATTTCATCATAAACTAGAAATCAATGAATGCTTCTTTTTCTTGCTGACTATAAATAGAAAATGCATGTACACCAAATTTAAACTATATAAATAATCTAAGAGCATACATAAGAGTACTATTTCTGGTGTATTTCATGTCTCCAAATCATGTTATTTACTTTTTTACCAAGCCTACTTGAGTGGTCATACTCATAATTGTAAAAAATTTCAGTAAAACCCCTTAACTGCGTCTATATTTTATATTTTAAAGTCGTTTTCACTGCACACTTCCACTCATATGTACATACATCTACACTTGTTGGCCTGACCTTCGTCTAGCAAAAAAAACTACTGATAGTTTAGAACGAAAAAGTCCCGTGCTGATAGCGAACTTTGACTGGTTCTCCGCCACTAACACGATTTCGTAATCCAAGCGAGACACTTGTGTAGTTTTTGGTTCCAAAGAATTCGTAGTGTCTAGAAATCCCGGGCTGATAACAACGAACGTGGCATTTCATCCCAAACATGTGTATTTCGCCAGGCTGGCAAGATCGGGGTTAGCCATATAGCCATCCGCTGTGTGCTGTCAGTTAGCTTAGCGTGTTGTATTCCTTTTATCTTTATCAGTTGTGGAACTCGGCCCATTTCCGCCAAACGCATTTATCGTGTTCGATAACTCCCGGTTCGAGTGCAGCGGAAGCGCCGCACACGGTACTCACTCGTCCAGGTAGGCCAATCTTATCTCTCCACCTGCTTTTAGAGCAATCGATTTTATGGGTCCCACACTTGTCCACCCACACACGCTCCTCCAGATAGGAGCGAGCTCTCTCCGGTATTTGTTTACCTTTTGATTCAGCGCTCACTTCGCTGGAGGTGGTTCTTCGTCATCGTTTTCTTTTTTAAATCCAATACAGTGGTCACTAGCAGGCGGGGCATGGAATAATATAGTATTTGAATGGGAATCTTGTGCGCCGTTTAAATAATTCTAGATAAGAAAATAGTACTGTATCAAGCGAAAGAGTTTTGTCACAATCTTAAATCACTTTTAGTTTGTTATCTTGACGTACTATATTTAAACACTTTGATTATGAAAATATAGCTTCCGTTTCAAGTGCAAAAATCACTACAAGTCCAGGTCTTTGTGTTATCTGTTTTGAAAATAATTCATTATTGTCATGACCATAGGAGAATTATAATTCTATCATGGTCATGACTTTCTAAAAATAATGAATGTGTCAGAGAAGCTTATGCTTTAATTTTTGATGTATGTTTTTAATCCAAGAAGCAAATAATAGGTTTCTAAGAAGCTCATTAGTTGGAGCGATCACTGTAGATCGTACGACGCCAATGACGTCCATGACGTCGCTCAAAGCTATGAAGGTATACATATGTATCTATGTACATATATTGTTGTAGATTACCGAAGACTGAAGGCTAAGGAATTTGGCTTGGCAACTGAGAATTAGCATGAATTAGCATCGAGCGGGGACCATAAATTTCACTGGCTTACATCAGCTCCAATCGGACTCGCAGATGCAGACTCTCTTCTGAGCCTGAACTTGAACTGGAAGCCGGTTCCAGCAGGTGACTCACGGATCCAATTGGACCTTGAACAACCAAATAGTACACTCCCAAAAATAAACGCAGTGTGTGCACCCCATTTTGGGGTCTCTAAGTGGAATTTCTCTGGCTGATAAGGTAGCGAAAAAAAAGCGTATGTGCCAACCAGATATCTGACGTAGGTTCTGAGGGGTGCCAAGAAATATTCCGTATAGATAAACGCAAATATGTGTGACATTATGAATAAACATGAGAGAAAAAGACTGTCTGCGTATTAAATAAATTTCGAGCACGCACAGAACAGCTGACTGAGAGCGGCGAGCGCTCACTCTTCTCCTCCAGTCCGATTGGGTCATTCCCTGACTCACGTGTCCAACGTTTCCATTTGTTTACGTAAAGTGCAGCAGCCGCCGGAACTAGTTCTGGCGCTGCCCCCCAGTTGCTGTTGTTGTGTATGTGTCGTCGGTTCTATTATTACTTGTTTGTGTGGCTGTTTCTGCTTTTGTTTACCGCCTGCGATTAACTTGCGATGCTCTTTCTGATTTCCCAGAAATTTCCCTGCCGTTCGATGCTCGTGGCGAATGAAACCAGTGGTTTTGGCAATTAAAGCAGAAATCGATTTGCCTGTGGCTCAAACCTTAAGAGGACGGGGCGGGAATGAATCACGTGTTGTCAGCATAAATTAAATGCAACTTTTGTAACTCTAATAAATAAAATAAAAAAACGGGGTTGCTGTGAAAGAAGATATCGGATTACATAAGTCCAAACAGTGTCGCCAAATGGCAATTAATCACATTTTTATCATTTTTGTAAATAAAACGTTTCTTGTTTACATGCAAATAAATGCACATAAATATACGATTTTATATTTAGTGTTTATAAAGCTATAAGCAACAGCGCCATTTGGGATTTTATTTATAAAATGATTAGTAAACAGTCTATGACCGAGAAATTTCGCATTTAATTTTTTGTTCCTTTCTTTGAAATTTGATTAAAATTATTCTGTGAATTTTATTTTATTCACAGCTAATCTGTGCTATTTTTAATACATTTTTTTATTTTTAAGGGGTAGGAATATAGCTTAAATTTTTTTCACTAAAATTCTTTGCTTTTTTATATTCCCTATAATATCTAAGCACAACATATAACCAAAATTCATTAAAGATCTCTGTTTTTTTTTAATTAATATTGATATTAGTATATCTGGTAACAAACAAGATACGCATATTGCGAGTGAAGAAAGGGGACTTCCACCCATTAAATGAATTATAATAGTGGGGTATTTTTACTAAGCATATATTCGTTTATTTTATTCACTATTTAATGAGAATCAAGCCAAGGAAATTAGTGCATCAAAGGTTAATGATCAAGACACTCAAAAGTATCTTAATAAAACCCTATTTAACATTGAATAAGTGCACTTTAGTAGACAATCTTTATAACCTTTTGGGGTTTACCTGGTGCGAGTAGTCAAAAAATAAAGTAAACTAAAATCGCAATTGCCTTACTGAACTCTAACCTGTACCTTTAACATCTCAAAATCTCTTGCAGACCAAAAATACGATTGAATCTCCGTGTTTTTAAGAAATCGCTAAAACTGCCGCTTCCAAACATTCGCTGCGATGGCCACCTCATCGATACTCGCCAAAAGCACAATTAACAGCACCACATCGCCCCCGGCCACATCCCCCAGCAGCACAACCAGGAAGCGGACCTACGAGACAGCTATTGCCATGCCCTCGTCGTCGTCGTCCACAGCCACAGCCACCTCGAGCTCCACCATGGCCCCAGAGCCCCAGGAGCAGCGCACAAATAGCCCCAGCCTGGCCAAGTCCAAGTCTGCACAGCTGGAGAGCGTCCTGGTAGTCAGTGACGGCGCCAGCGAGCCCACCACCTCTGCCACCACGCTACGGGATAGCACCCGTACCATCTCACAGAGCGATGCTGACGATGGCGGCGAGGCAGCTGCTGCCGAGGACTCGTTGACCACCAACAGCACCGCACCCTCCACCTCCTTCACGGCGGACTACCTCAGCGACGTCAAGCGGAAGTACGTTCCGCAGCTGCAGCAGACGCCGCCGGCGCCATCGCAGCAGTTCTTCAACGGCAGCGGTGCTTCGGATTTTGCGGTAAGTAGAACAAAACAGCTTGGACAACTGAATTAGAATTATTTGAGGAAAGCAGGCCATGAAAATACCAGTTAGTTGTGACCTGAGAATATCAGACAAATGTTGGGAGATATATTTTATACGAACGAAAAAGATATTTAAAATATTTACTAACGATGAACGACTTGCTCCAGGAGGAGGACTTTGTAGGCCGAAGACTCGTACTCATCATCGTACACCTGTCACTCATCCTTTTTTTCCTCTCTCCAAGCAGACCATTTGCAAACCGGCGCCCTTCTCGCACGACGAGGAGGCCATGCTGGAGCGGCAGCGTTGCGACTACACGCAGCGAATCACCTACCAGATGGCTCGCTCCGGACAGACAACGCGTAGGGTGCGTGTCTACGCCGATGGCATCTACGATTTGTTCCACCAGGGCCATGCCCGCCAGCTGATGCAGGCGAAGAACATATTTCCCAACGTCT
>JAEIII010044592.1:0-13915 GCA_018905755.1 Drosophila ohnishii | reverse complement strand
TACTGACACTGTAGCCATCACGGAGTGGCGCTCCCAGCAAGTACAACAGTGGCGCAAAAATTAATAAGCGGGGGAGGACTAAGCGTACGCACTGGGTGCCACATAAAGTGGCAGGAAAGTCGCTCCGCCCCGCGCTTTTATCATCTATTTAGCATTCTCCGATGCTATGCATTTTTCGCACATTAACTTAACAAAGGAGATGCTGAAAACGAGTGCCATAAACGAGGATGCAGTGGGAGATTGAGCTGCCAGGCAGTGGGGTCCTGCAGGGGCAGGCAGTCTCATCTTTTCAGTTGGGGTGGCATTTGACAACATGAGCATGACTGTTTCGTTGTTTATACGAGCTTGAGTACGAGTACGTACGAGTACGCAGCAGCTGTGATGCCTTGGCTGTGACACAAGTCACTTGACAACCCCGCACATTTCACTCGCTCCATCGTGCACTGAGAGATATTTGGGGGCTGTGTGTGGAGTAGGTCGGTTCGTGCCACACTTCGTTATCGGAGGCACGTAGGGAACGGAATGGAATGGGCCTTGCTCATTTGCCTCCAGTTGGTAATTAAGTTACGGGCCGCTACGTGGCAGGCGCGAAATTATATGTATTTTCAGGGCCCCGAGAGCACTCTCTCTCGGCCGATGCAACTTCTCTAGTTCAGCTGTCACTTTTATATTAATTTCTCCAACCCCTCCGGCAGCACATTTCACTCTCGTTTCGACATTGATATTAATATTCAATTAGCGCGGCCAAATGCGCGGCCTTGGGCCCAGGGCCGGCTAATTAATAATAATTATGTTAAGTAGGCGTCGAAGTTGCAACTTCGAGCTGCCAAAAGTTTTTGCGCAATTAATTTGATTTGTTTAACCTCCAGCGGGGTCACTGTCCCGCGTCCTGTTTACGCGTTAATTGCCCTAAAATGGTCTATTTGCCGACATTCAACTTTATAATTGGATAACAATTGAAAATGTAATTTTATTCGGTCCGCAAGTGGGCCGAGGCAAGGCTTTCCCTTAGGGCTTTTCCCGAGAATGAATGCTTTCTCTCTGCATTGGGCAGGCATTCCTCAATTAATCAAACCAGCAAAAAAAAGAGAAATACGAAACCCACGTCCACGACTTGTCACGGCATTGTACCGCAAGTCCTCGCCGTCGAGCTTGTCAAACTCAATTGCGGAGCTTATTCATAAAACCCACTCACTACCTGGATTTTTGCCGGCTGCCGGGGAAAATGCATCAAGCGCTCCGCTTTCCTTTTGACTTTCAACTTTTGGCGTGTGTGTGTGTGTATGCATACGTTTTGTACTTTTCTTTTCACTGACACGGGTTGCCATCCGTATCCGTCCATTGTCTGGCCCGGGACGAGGGCGGGATGCTTGTTTTCGGGCGCTCCACTTATTGAAACATTACAAATGTATGGCTCCCACTTGGTTTAGGTTGAGAGCCTTGAACCCCGCGTACTCGACTCCTCCAATCCCGGCCCGCATGCAAAGCCCTGCCAGTGGAGTAACTTTACCAAAAGGGGCGAAAAGATTGATGTGCAAGCAGTTAACAGTTTCATCGGTTAGGTTACCTGCCGGTGATTTTTCGTGTGCTCGGATTTTGTCAGAACCGAACTGCGCTCTGAAAACCATGTGAATCTCGGGTCCGTTCTCAACCATTTTCACTTTCCCTTGCCATATTTTCCAAAAGGGTCGATGGGAGCCGTAAAAGTTTTTGCCGGCGCTTAAATATTCTACATGGTACGGAGTCCGGACGCAGGTGCTCGTTGCCCACGGGAACTCAGCTTTGCAGACTGCCGGATCGCTCGAGTAGTTGAACTCAGAGCTTCCAGAAAGGGACAACAAATGTTTGCAAAATACATCCCAGTGCTGGGTAGTTCATTTGGCTGCCAGTTATTAATTGCATTTTCAAAATGTTGAACAAACTTTTTCGAATGTCAAGCGATTTGTAAATGATATATGTATTTAGAGTTTAGAAAAGGTTTAGTTCAAAGACTGTGACATTCTTTAAAAATTATACCTTTGGAAATTATACCTAAAAACTATTTTTCAATTTAAAAAATAAAACTTCCATATAAAATCAGCTTAATTGTATTATTTATTACTTTTATTATTATTGTTTTATGTTTTCTGCAGACTCATAGACTCACCTGTAATCTGCTTTGGCGTAGCAATCTCCCAGGAAGCGGCACTGCAATGCATTACACTGCGATGTCTTCACCTCGTTCTGCACCTCGTAGGTAATGTTGAACCCATAGACGTCCAGCAGGCGGTCCAGTGCCCGCAGATGGGTGCCATCCAAAGTGGCCATCGTGAAGCGTATCTCCAGGTACTGGCTGTGGAACTGCACCCACGTGGCCTGGGTGACATCGTCCTCGGTGAGCGTGAAGACGCGATGGGCGGGCACCTTGAAGTCATCGGAGTAGTACATGTACTCCGTGAACTTCAGACCGCTCAGCACATACAGCTGGGTCAGGTACACCACAATGGAGACGTTCTGGCCCGTGGAGGGCAGGTCGGAGGCGTCGATTATCCAGACGCACTCGATGGGTGTGCCGAAGCGGTGCGGGAAGTTGGGCGTCTGGATGACACCATGCCGCGCCCGCAGAATGCCGCCGCATCCGGCACTGCCGGCTCCACCGGATGAGGAGGAGGATGGACTAGGAGAGTGACCACCGGAGGACGACTCCGCCCCGGCAAAGGCGTTCAACGCAAAGTTATGCCCAGCTGCGGAGAAGGGCGGCGGCGGCGGCAGTGGAACGGCCGGCAGTTGGAACTTCTGGTCCGCCACATGCTGCTGGTGGTTACCGGCGGCGGCATCCGTCGTCTGGTGGGGCAGCACCGCCAGCGGCAGGAGCAGCAGCAGAATCAGCGGCAGGAGCCGGACGATGACGGTCATTGACCCGGCTTTGACTCCTCCAACTCCTGACTTATGTATGTTAGTATTTCTGCAGCCGGCAGATGGCCTATCATGCGCCAGGAGATCCGACGAGGACGTGGACTACTGCCGCGGCCCGGCAGTCACTCATTGACAGTTGGCCCATTTTTCGCGCAGGAACCTGCAAGTGGAGGAGTAAAAAAAAGAAAAAGGGTGAAAAAGGAGAAGGATAAAGTCGAATTTTTAGTTAAAACCATTTTGACAGCTGTCGTTTGCATTTGAATAACTGCCGCCGGCTTTCCACGTTGGCGAGCCGTCGACTGTCAGCGGGAAAAAAGCAATTTGAAAATCCACTAAAGCGGCGAGCAGCTCGAGGAGCGCATCAATCATGGCTCCGTGGGCCATAAAACACAAACACAGCGCTCGCCGTCGAGCTTTTCTTTTCGGCCACCAAATTGTTTTTCCATATTTCTAGGATTCACTTTTTTCTAGCCATAAGTGTAGATAGAGTTCGGATCAAAAAACTGTATTCTATTTTTTTTTTAATTTTTTCTTAGCCCAATACTGTCTATTACTCAAAATGGAGAAAGCTATTTTAGGCAATCCAGAGATCACAGAAACTTCTACATATTTGGAATCGATTGAATTTAAGTAAGTTTCAGTACTTTGGTTGTTATTTTGAATTTTATAAGGTTTTTCTAGGCATTACTTCCATTTATATCAAAGCCACAGCTTATTTAGTTTAATTATTGTTGATGTCTTTATTTTATTGCAATATCTTTCCCTAAAAAAAGAATAAACAACTCAAAACTGGCTTTTAATAATAGTCTAATATTGATGATTGATGTTATTAACAATATAGTCCGTTGAATCCAACAAAAATTCTATTCCCGCTTTACCTTTTCCAATATGAACTGAACAAATATATATCCATATACATTTCACTTAAAACTCCAATATTTTGCTCCAATTGCTATTATATTGACAGAAGCTGTGCACTCTCTCTATCCTTTTGATTCTGATTCAGTTGGCTGTCGCAACCGAGACGGGTTAATAAATATGCTTGCCACTCGAACCGGTCAAAGCCAAACAGGAATGCAATCAAAACTAATCAAATTCAAATAGATGTGACCGCGCTGCCACGGCTATGCAAACACACAGGCTATATAGTAATTAGGACGGGCTAATCGGATAAGTAAAAACTTGGGCAAAGCAAATCAAAATGCGGATTGCCACAAACCGTAGACAAGTTGTCAACAATTCCGGGCAAATGCCGCTGCCGGGGATCTGAATGCATAAATTATTTCGTATTCATAGTGTGTACACTGGGCTCTCTTTCTGTATCTGTGTGTATGTGGTTAATAAGATTATGCAATAGAACTTCCTGCCGTGCCAGGAAATGCCCGGGCACATATACACCCGTAGTATGTCGGAATTTATGTTTCTTCGGGCCCAAATGAGTCCGCACCGTCGACTACTGACTTCTTTACCGACTTTAAAGTGATGGCCTGACAAACTTTGGCATCCGCTTCTGCTTTTCTTTCCGCTGCGAGGGGAATGGGTGTGTGTGTGTGTGTGTGTGTTAACAAGTTTAATCAAACGACAACGTCTGGAGATACGTGCATACTTTTAGGCGCAGCCCTCGAGCAGCATATGAGCACGTAGAAGGCCGCGGGGCCTGCTCGAGTGGGGCCGAAGTCGAGGGTGAAAATGAGTTTTACTTTGAAATTGCTTTAGTTACGCATTTAAGGCATAATGAATAAAAACTCCGACGCCTTAAGTCGCGAACTTTGCGTCTATCGCGCAACGCTGGGAGAATTCTAATTTGCGATGCCGCAGCTCTGGTGATTTGGCAACCCATTTGATTTAAATTTTTATTCTGCATCAGGAAAAAGGTTAGTGCTTTAATAATAATAAATATGCAGTCAACTATTTATAATCATTTTTTAAAATAGTATGTTGCCAAAATGGTAAGTGTCATATTCGTCTTTTGAGGTAACTCAAATATCACAGATTAAATTGGCGAGGATTAGAATCTATACCTTATGCTTATTATTGAATTAATTGATTACCTTAAGAGGGTTAAAAAAATTTACTTTTTAATGTATGGAATAACATACGTGTTGTATCCCTTTAAACTCTTTCCTGTGATTCAGACTTCAAATTAAAATGAATAAAGGGTTATTATGGATCGTACACGCTCTATCCAGACATTTATATTAACGAAAAAACTATTGATACACAGGGGAGGATGGTTCGGATGAAGGCAAAAATACGATTTTTTAAAGTTGTGAAAGCCGAAATATAATCTTGAAAAATTTAGCTTAAAATTCTACCCCAAAATAACTTGCTAACCATGTGTACACACTTAAAAATTGATTACATAGGGATAGCAAGTATTATAAAACAATTTTTAGAAACTGCTTACTGGCCAGGCCCCCTTCTAATTCGACTCCCATGTGCTTTGGGGCCAAAAGACCTTTAGTGCCGCGTTAACAGTGACGCCCGGCATACCCAACACTTCTCCATAGATAAGGCGCTAGGCAGGCACTCGACTCCAACTGATACCGATAAACATAAAGCTAGGCGGCAGTCGCCGTCGCAGTCGCAGTAGACGGCGCTGCTGGCGTCGGAGTCGGCGTCGAGCAAATTGCCAATTTAAATTGGCCGCGTTAAATTAGTCGAGTTATCAGCCTCCACGGCGGCAGGTGTGCGGAAGGTATATACGGATCGGCGTGGCTCTCACCGAAGTACTCAACCCCCCCAAGCACCACCGGGGCAGCCTTGGGGCTCCGCCGCAGTCAAAGTGATTCCGAAGTGATTCAGACCCGAAATGGCCCACATGCGGCGGAAGTTGTTACGTGCGATCTTGTAAAATGACCAAAACGTTGCGGTTTTTAGGAAGTTCGAATAGCACGATATATGTATTCCCAAAAAATTCCAGGCCATTACCAGTGTCCAAGTGTCCAGTGAATTAGTGGCATGCCAGTTCGGCGTGAACGGCTCAAGTGGTCGGCGGCGGAAAAGTGAATTTCAAGTGTTTCAAATGAGAAATATAGTGAAATATCCATGTTATTTCCATTCCAAAAGTTATTTTCATTCATTTTGACAAATTGAAAGTCAACAAAATATATCAATCATCTTGAAGTTCCCTGATATTGATATCTAATCAAAAGATATGGCTGACATATTCTCAAACAACTTCGAGGAAACATTTGAGTGTTTTAGTGAAAAATAACGCATGCGTCAGACCATTAAAATTATTCGGTGCTGTTTTTCAACCTTTTTTGTGTTTAAGGGTTGTGGTCAAACATACATTTCCCAAAAGTTTTTTGAAATTACGTGAACTTTACCTTTGTGCGGCCATAAAAAAAAAACGCTTATCGGAGAGAACCCCGTAAAGTTCCCTTGGACAAAAACAGTCGTCAACTTTATGTTAGATCAATAAACGAAATCAAAACCAACGGAGAAGAAAGAAATCAGGCAATAACTTCATTATGAAATGCAATGAAATAACAGCATTAAAAGCCAGCGAGGAACAACAAGTAAAGAAGAGGAAAAGTGTGCTGATAACTGCAAACGAAAATGTCAATAAATTAATATAAATGAGTGAGTGACTCGTGACTGGCGGCTCTGGCCATTTCTAGGGTCTTTCTCCGGCCGTTGTTGCTGGTCTTTTTGCTTTTTGTATTTTGTTTAAAAAGCGAATCATGGCTGGGAAAGCAAAACACAAACCAGCGGGGACCCGGAGTTCTTTATTTTCCGATTTCTCGGTCCGTTATCGGCCAATCGTATAAGGAAATACAATACAATTCGCTATTGATATACCGTATATACTAGTATATAGAAGTGTGTATATGTGTGTCACTTTTGAGACCAGCAAATTTGTTAATATTCCAAGCCGCGGGCATTCGGCAATCGCCTAGCATTGTTGCCGTTCTTTGGGGCGACCGTTCAAGGCATTTGTTTTAGAGCTTTTGGCCAAACAATGAAAATCCCCCCGCATAAATAGAAAACAATTAGGCATTTGAGACGATAAGAGGCCCAATGATAAAAGCCAGCAAGCACTCTGACTCATCCGGAGGAGCTGGTGCCACTTCTGCTCTGAGGCGGTAATTAAAGCAGCCCGTTTCTCTGGCCGGCTGGTGATGCGCATCGTTTTTGAACTTTGAAACTTTTGTTCGCCAACAAACAAATTTATCAGATGCAAAGCAAATGCTGCCTTCACTTTCTGGGACAGTTGATAAACGGATGTGGTCAACCCAGAATTTAGAGCGCCACTCCCAGATCCTTTTGTTTTGTGATGCCAAACTGAAGGCTGATGGCTTTGATGGCAAGCACAATCTCCGGCTGGCTTATCAAGTGCGAGTTTCTAATTTT
The DNA here is from genome assembly GCA_018905755.1 of Drosophila ohnishii. NCBI lineage: Eukaryota > Metazoa > Arthropoda > Insecta > Diptera > Drosophilidae > Drosophila > Drosophila ohnishii. The sequence continues at coordinate 6,661 of JAEIII010044592.1, read as the reverse complement.
CTCTGAAACAGGGTTTCAAGCCTCACGAAAAGTCATCTAAAGCTTTACTTTAGAACATTTTCGGAATCTCTTATTACAATTTTATTGTATTAACTATAGTTGAATAAGTCTAAACTCTAATTTACATGCTAGAAAACAATAAAAACTTCAGATGTCTAAAAAGTATAATTTGAATTTGTAGAAAAATAAATTTTTACTTTCTAATAATAATAACAACATTTTATTTCCAATTTCCTTTATTTTTTAAAGTGTTCCATGTCTCTGAAAACCTTTAACACATTTGTACACATGTGAATCGAAATATTTCCAAGAAAACAACTGCAAAAAGCCTGATAATGCCGATAAGATTTTTCTTAAAATCTATAAAAAAGACTTTCCTTCTCTATACACTAAGCTAATCAATTTAAAGCAAATGAGAATTCAATGTACCGAAGTAAATCGAAATAATAGTCGAAGCATACATAATCCGCGACAATTGCAACCGAACACAACAAATTTATAGCCGCAATTAAATCCTCGACCATAAATCACGGAATATGGCCGGGGCAATCAAAGTGTTTAACCCACACGCATCGGCAGCCGCAGCCAACGATTTGAGATAAAAGAGAGCGCGAACCCCTAACCACGGCCTATATAGCAACTGCCTCATTTATCCACATATATCCACAAGGAACTACACACAAGGATACGTATCCTTAGGCGACAATATGGCCTGCTTTCCCCGACTTTTCCATCACCGCAGTAAAAACAAATTTACCCCCGCCCAAGATGAGAACACCGATACGATACTCAACACACAAGATAGCCCCGTGGTGAGTTCCGCGTGCCACAGATCACGCTCTGGTATTGCACTTGTCTGATAAGTCCGCTGATAAGTTCATCAAGTGCTTAATTAAGTTAATCGGGGCGGCGAGAAAAAACCATAAATAATGTGTAGCGAAACAGAAAATAAAGTGCAAATAATTGGGTTGGGTTACGACTTGGAAGGTACTCTGTGATAAATGTTTGTAAATATTTATTTGAAGCAATATATGATAGTATTTGTCACGGGGAACCACAGAAATTAAAGTGGGTTAGAAGTCTATAGGCTTTACATTTGTATACTAAGAATTTGTAGTATAAATTTTAAAACCTATTTCCTATTTAAATTTACTTGACTAAAGGAAACGCATGCAATACAATATTTCAGTTAATTTTTTAACATTATTATTGACCCTATTTTTAAACCCCAGTGATTACAAAGTCAGAAAAAACAATTGTATATGTTTGTTTCTAACTGCCCTGCTAACCCATATACATATATCTGATGTTTTGCTATTGTATATTTACAACCGAAAATAACCTTGTCCCCCTGCATATATATAGGGTATTGAATCACGCTAAAGTGCCTTTGGAGCGAAACCTTGTTTCCCTTATCATTAATTTTTTCTGCCCATGACGTTCACTTTTTAACAGGCTTATCTCACAGGCACAAAAAACTGGGGAAAAAACACGAGTGCAGAATCTTTAATGCCCATTGATTCCCACATATGTATGTATATATATTTTTTCATTTATTACTGGGAAAAGAATATGGTAGATGGGGACAAAAAACCAAAGATATTGTTATTTTTGATAGAACAACCTTGTTGTTTGTATTTCCCCCATTGAGGAAATATTTTTTGATTGATGAAAGGCAACCTTGTGCCATATAGAAGAATCGCATAAACACACATATATTTGCATATTATTCTCTCTGCAAATTGGTCACATGGCCACATGGAAACTTATCGAAACAAGTTCAATCTGCACGGCACTTGACTTTCTGCAATCTTGGCGTTTCATCAATAACAAACATTCTGCGACGAGTCGTCGCTGGTATTAGATATGCAAAAATATGATAAGCATGCATATAAATAGGTGTGGGAAAAACAGAAGTAGCTGAGAGTCATACTCCCGAACTCATGCATAAATCCAGAAGGGAAATCTGTGCTGTGAGTGCGAGCAGCTTGCAGCCGGAGAGCTCCAAATGACGTATAAATATGCAGGATCCGTCGGATGTCCCGGCTATCTGTAGAAACATCTGTATGTGTGTGTACATCTGACATGGTTCTAGGCGCGGGAACGACAATGAACGTGATTGCACGCACCAGCTTACACGTCACAGTAATTCTAAATAACTGCGGGACGTTCGGGGCCAAAGCCGTTAGAAAAGCAAACGCCCTTCGGCGAGGAATGCTTGAAATGGCTAAGACTAGGAGAACGAGTGTACACTGTAAGGAAAAGGTATGAATATTAATTAGCTTGTTTTAAATGCTTAGAAATATCCAACAACTATTAGTTTCGATTCTTTTCAAGGGCATATAGCTAACAATAAATAAATATAGTTAATCATTTCAAATACTTTCTAAAATAGTATTTTTCTATGTGCATTGAAGACGTTCTTTGAAAGCCAAGAAGCCCTTTCATTTCCATCTTCTCAAAAAAAAAAATGCCGCCTTCAAGTGCAGGCTGGGCGGGCGTCAACCTTATCGTTGACTTTATCGCCAAAAACAGAATTCGGGGCTTCCGTGGGAAAACGGAAAACCTGTCAAAATGCCGTCGTTTAGGTCGATTAGCATATCAAAGCATAGCCAGCCAGGCGACTCGCAAATTGACACGTGTTTATTTATGCCTGCACTAGGCCCCCAAACAGGTCTGAATATTTCATTAGGCCCCACGCCAATTGAAAGATAAGATGTGAGAGCTTTCCCCATGGGTGAGCTCAAAATATGTATGGCAAAAGTTTTAAACGGGGTGGAAAATTAAAAACAAAACTGAACAAAAAATATTGCAAACCTACCCCAATATTCCCCAAACAAGCTGTGTGTTTTCCCAGGCTATGAGGTCGATGAGAAAATACACTTTCTTAATTATATTTTAAATACAATAAATTTTAAAATAATAATAACCTGGTGAAGTGCTTTCAAATGTTCTTGAAATGTTTATACAAGTATATTAAATTCACAAGGTCTATAAGAAAATAAATGCTACATATATTTTCAAGAAATTTTATATCCCATGAATATTCCCTGCATCCCTCATAAATATTTATGTATATGACATTATCATCTATATTTCCTTTTTAATTTCAACTCAAAAATACCTTAATTTCACACCACACCATCAGTGTCATAACATATCACTTTTGACTAGAATGCAAATCAGAAAGCCAAGATTGAATAATAAGTTGGTTGCACACACCTGTAAATACCTATGTATATTTATGTAAATTCGTAAGATTTGCTCAAAGCCTGACTATCATCGCCAGTTTAAGCCAATCAATCTAGGAATAGTGGCCAGGAAATCCTCAACTGACGTGTTGAAAAGGCCAAACAAAAAAGGGACAGAAAAGGGCAACTTGGGGGCCATGAGTATTGGGACATAAAAAAGGGAGAATAAAGCCCAGTATTTAAGGGACAAAATGGCAATGCAAATTCCTTGTTCGTTTGCCGGCTTAACGGAGGGTTACATTGACAATGGCAGCAGATTCAAAGATTGGTCAAAATAGACCTTCGTAAGAGGTGTTAAGCATCAAATTATTTTTATGGGAAATGGAATGCACAGGAAAATCAAATCAGAAATCAAAGATTAAGTGCCAAACTAACAAGTGACTAATAGCCTGATTTTCCAAACATTTATTTCGTTTTGTTGAATTTACTAGTCTGAATTTATATGTTTTGATTTACTCTTGAAATAATAAATGTGGAAAATCAAGAAACTGATTTTATTTATTTGGGGACTATTAAAATATTAAAAACTAGCTATAAAGAATTTAAGAAATAGACGGTACACTTATCATATTTTAGTGCTAAATCATAAAATAATATTTCTAATTGTTGACTAAAACCAGCATCTTTCCTTTTCTACTAGCAAATTGGCCTATACATTCGCCGCGAGGAAAAACCACTGTACTCCCCCATAGTGACGCCCAGTGCCAGCGAGGTGAGTTACCGCGGAGCAACTTGCTCCACTCTGGCCTGTTCGTTCGCTCTTTGCGGCACTCGACTAATATTTGCACACATGCTTGTATGTTTCTTATACTTTCAAACGATTCGCGCTGTACACAATAATATCGGCACAAAACACTTGTAAATATATACACACTGTCGACAACGCCTCCAATGTCCACCGAACACCGAACACTCAACACTCAACACTCGAAACTCAACACTGAACACCCAACACCCAATGCCGAAACTTTTGCACCGCTTTGTTTGTCTTGGTAAATGTTTGGTGCTGTTCCGGCCTCCAGGCCCAACTGCAACGGCTGAGACAGCAGCCGGCCTCCGTCTCCGTGGGCACCGCCTCCGCCTCCCTGCTGGCATCTCCTTCACAGCTGCAGCCGGTTGCCGAGAATGGCAGTGCAAACAAAGGCCTGTTCCACTCGAACAGGAGCAGGCTGCAGCAGAAGGAGGAGAATGCGGCCTCTGTCAACGGCAACGCAATTAATGTCAAACGCTCAAATTCAAAATTAAAACCAGTCAAAGAGCGGCGACCCACTGCCCTGCCCTCCGAGGTGCCCAGCATCGAGGTGGAGGAGGTCCAGGAGGTGGGTGCTAATGCACATGCCGATGATGTCGTGGATGGCGACGGTGGCGGCAAGTCAAAACTCAAAGTGAATGAGAATGGCATAATTGATGAGGGCGGCACCGATGATGGTGATGGCGCCTCCGCCACAACACCTGGCACGGAGACAGAGACCGAGGCGCCCGTAAAGTTTTTCATTGGTCACACGCAGGAACTAAGCGCCCACCAAACAGATGACACCTTGTCCTGCCAGAGCGGTGATACCAACAACAATAACAACTGCAGCAATAGCAGCAGCGAGGCCAAGCTGACAAATGGTTTCCTGCCACAGGAGCGACGGGAACAGGACAGTAACAGTAACGGCAACGGGAACAGGAGTCTCCACCTCGAGGCTCCGCCCCTTCGTGCCAAGAGCTCTAGCAATGTGTCACTCAATTATCCCCAGGCCAAGAGCCAGCCGGCAGACAGTCACCGTCGTCGACGTGTGTCCACGATGCCCGATATTAACATACCGCCGGCACCGCCGATGCCTCCGGAGCTCCTTGTGCCCGGCACACCGCTCCACTTGCGCAAGAAGCGGAGCGTGGAGCGTCCTACACAGGACGAGCAAGCGGCGAATGCTGCGAATAATCAAGTAAGTAATGAGGGGGTGTGTGTCCTGTCAGATGACAGGACCGGCAACTGGCCAGAACTTTGCGGCTTTCGCACCATTTCCTCGACTAGTACTGAGGAAGTGGGCGAGGGCTCTGGCTATCTATTATCAGTTAGTAAATAGGAAAGGTGCTGTAGCCAGTAAATGCTATCAATACCTGATACTCTTTAAAAATTTAAAATTGAAATAAGTACTAAACTTGAATTCTTTTATTTGTTTATTTGTATAAAAATTAGGAAGTTATATGTACTTTTAAAACATTAAACCGCTCAACGTCACCGTCTAAAACTTTTCTGATTAAAACTCTTAAATAAAAGTGGAATTTGGAAATAACAATAACGTTTGTAAAGCTAAATTCTATTCTATGTAAAGCTAAATTCTATTCTATAATATTGTCATTTTCTAAAATGTATTTATTTATTTATTCTCAAATTTTATTTTCTAACCGCAATATAAATCTAAGTTGATAGGGTCTAAAGAGAATGTAAATAAGTTGTAACTATAATAAATGGTGTTCTCTTAATGCCTTTTTGGGAAACTTAAGATGAGTCTAGTTATTACATATAAACCAAATACTTTATAGCCCTTATGTGACTGTTTTTCAAAATAAATCAAAAACGGAACAATCCCTCTGCGACAGTTGAGATAGTAAGTATTTGTTAGTTGGTTCTCTAATATACAAACTGACATTAAAGCAACTTTATTTTAAAATATACCTTAAAAATAGGTTAAAATATATTTAATTAAACACGACAGGTTTAGTCTACAGATTTAAGGGAAGATCAGGGACAATCACAAGCCATGTGTCGAATAGCCACAATCTTCCACACTCTGTGTGTTTAGGGCAACTTTTATGTGAAAATCAACGTACGTATCTAATGTTCCTCTACCCTCTTAACCTTATATTGCCCGGGGGCTCTCACAGAGAAAATGAAACTGGCAACAGCTGCTGACAATTGTACCGTGCGCCCGGCACACTTGTAAAAACAAGTTGAATGTTAATTGTTCGCCAACAGACACGAACTAAAACTTTCTCCCGAGCAAATAATGCCGTTCCCCCTGCCACTGCTTGGATCTGCTCTGGGATATATCTGCTGCATTGGCAGAGTCTGTGGCTAATCAGCCCTTAGCCGGCTGGCTTCCGGCACGGAATCTGTTGCTGATTCAGCGAAATGGGCTTCTTACGGCGGAGTTTTCAAGACCATATGCCCGAACTGTTGCCTGAAAGCGTTTATTTTCAGGTACTGTTTGTGGCTAGTTGCGCTCTTAGCCGAAACGGCAAATGCATGTAACGGCACTGGGATTGCCCATAGAGGTTAATGGTAAAGGATTTGGGATTGCGATTTTTAAAGAACGTAACATTAGGGAAAACTAAGCCTAGTCTTAATTCACTTGAAACCATTTAAATCCGTCTTTTAACGGCGTGCAATCTCAGCTCTTATCAACCAAATAATAAGTATC
>JAEIII010044589.1:0-19987 GCA_018905755.1 Drosophila ohnishii | reverse complement strand
GGGTCATCCTCCTGGCTTCTACTGGGCGCCGAGTATCGCACATGCTTGCGTCCCTGACGCCGCTCGGAAGGGTCCAGCGTCGGAGACGCGATGGGATTGCTGGCCACTTGCGTGTCACCGTCGGAGGTGACCACCACGGAACTCTTCTTGGCGTGGACCTCGGCCTTGTGCACTAGGATGATGGGGGGTGGGGCTGCAGGTGGCGCTGCCGCAGCTCCACCTGCCGCTCTGGGAAGGTTGTTGCTGGTGTTGTTGCTATTTTGGAAAATTGTTTGCTGCTATAACGAGTAATGTGAGTTGTTTTTCTTTTTGTTCGGTTTGCACATTGCTAGACGCACAATTAGGCAGAGACACACACACATACACACACAATAGGGAGTGGGCAGGAGGGCCACAGGGAGATCAAAGTAGAAGTTTGGCTTATTTGGCCAGAGGCTCAGTCTGGCTCAATCTTCCCTGGGCAGTCAGTGCAAGAAACGGACACCGAGACGACACACAAAACGATACGCCCTCAACCAAGTTAGAGGTTAATTCACTTAGGAGACCCGAAACCCTTACAAATCCGTGAACTCACCTCGGTTATCTCGATGAGTTCGCCGGTCCGGAGGTCAATCACATCGCCGTAGGTGCGACCGTTGATGCTGCACTTGTTAAACGTCATGATGTTCTGGGTGAGGGTGCCCGTCTTGTCCGAGAAGATGTACTGGATTTGGCCCAGCTCCTCGTTGAGCGTGGTGGTGCGGGCTTTGGCATAGGTATTGGTGGTGGCATAGTACATCTCCTCATCCCAGTTGATGAGGAACGATTGTACGAAGCGTATGACCTGCGGGCAAATATTCATTTAGCTTTCGATAGATCAAGGTTCGGTGTGAATCCAGAACATACCTCTACTGAAACGTAGAGAGAGATTGGCACAACTGTGTTTAAGACTATGGCATACGAGAAGAAAACCAGCAATCCGATGACGGTCGCCCCCGTAGGTATATAATCCTTGGGTATGATGTGCTCCCATGGTAGATACCGCTGGAAGTGTTGGCCAATCAGGCCCTCCCAGATGGCACATCCAATAGCGAAGAAAGCACATATAGAGACCAGGAACAGGACAATCTAAAAAGTATAATTGGTCAGTTATATACATAAAATCCTTATTTTTATGACAACGTTACCCCAATAATTATAAAGTTGAGCAGACGATCCACGCCAGTGCTCTTGAACTGTGTCTTTCCGGAATTCTGCATCAACTTGGTGTCCACTCCGGCGAAGACAACCACGCCGTAGCACCACTGTGTGTTCCGTAGGACGCAGCCCCTCAGCAGGATTTTCTCGTTGTCCAGAGCAAACCTCTGACTCCGCCATATCAAGGTGCCGTCGAACTTGTTCAGCAGGTTGTTGGGTCTCTCGCAGAGGATCTCGCCGTTAAAGTTCCAGAGCAGATCGTGACGGTCGCCCAGCTCGATGGTCTCCGTTAGGCACTGCTTCGCCTTGAGGTTCGTCTCGCCATCCAGCTCTGCCGTCTCAATGAAACACAGGCCATTGGGCTCCGAGGTGGACAACAGCAGGATGTCGGCGGCCACGAACTGATTGTTGTCCAGTCGGATGACGTCGCCCACCTGTACCTCCGACCACTTGGCGTCCACCAACTTTCCATTCCGTAGCGTCTTTGACTTGCGATTGTTAACCTGCGAGTCGGACAGATGGCGTTGCTGAAAGAAAGGATATTTATTGTGATTTCTTGTGTATTTAATTTAAAATCTATTTTATTTTAAGGATATTTACAATATCATCGTAGGCATCCTTGACCGCAGTTAGCGTGAGCACACCTATCAGGGGAATGGCTGTGGTCACGGGCGTGAGGGAGGAGATAGCGGGTATTAACTGCAGGACCAAAAGGCACAGGAAATAAAAGTTGGCCAGTCGTTGGAACTGCTCAAGAAGATTGAAGGGTAGAAATGTGAATAGCGAATACTTGGAGGTCTTGATGTAATTATTCTGGAAATATGATTTCTTCAATTAATCATTTTTATTAAAATATTGATGCCAGGATTCTTACGTGATATTTGAACTGCGCATTGAATTCTTTGTCATTGGCGCGGATTCTGCGTTCGTTTTCTGTGAAATACAAATAGATACATTATTAAATATTGTCGACATTTTTTTAGAGTTTTGATTTTACATAGATTTTATTTAAAGTAAACTTAAGGTTAGTATTAGGTAACTACATATTGCAACTTAATTTGTAAAACAATTTTTGGTTTTCCGTTAACAACTAAGTTAGGGTTTATTACCCGAAAAGTAGTACGAGCTGCGCCGTCTTCTTATCTGGGAAAGCCGACGCAGACTGCGTGTCGACTTGGTATCCGAGGCCACCGAGGAATCCCTTTGCTTGTACTGCTCCTGGTCATCGGATCTACTAACTGATGGATTAGCTGCTCCCTGGGCCAGGCTATAGAAGCTGTCGCCCATCATCAGGGGCGTGGCGATGGTCTGCGTGGAGCTGCCAATGTTCATGCCTTCCGGTTGAGCGAGGCATGCCCTCCGATGGGATTCTTTGTCGGAGGTCCTTCGCCCCTGCTCTTCCAGGTCCTGCTCTTCCTCCTCTTCCTCGCAGTGCAGACGTTTCCTTCGATTCTTCGAGGATCTGGCAAACTGGAACCAGCGGGTCCTTCTGCTGGCCGTTCCAGCTGCTGGACCTACTGGAGCCACTGTTTCGGACTCATCTCTTATAATCGGTCCCCCTGATGGGATTCGATCATCATCCTCCTGTCGCTCTGTCTCCACGGGAGACTGGCCATCCAGCACGGCCAGTTCCAGGGTGTCGGGACGCTGGCGCAGCCGACGGGCGGCCTCGCTGCATCTCCTGCCCCCAATCATGACCAGCTCAGGCTGTCGCTGCAACTATCCCGATATCTGGACTCCGCATTACCCCTCATTCTGTGTGGAAAAAGCGAAAGTTTAACATGTTGCCCTCTCCCGGGAGATTAAAATGCAATTGAAAACCCATCGGCACCGAGCAAACTTTGTCGGGGCTGTTGGCCCCCCCACGAAACTGCGCCATCCATCATTTTGATAGACTGCCGCCCCCTGCGCTTCCCTCCACCCGCTCTGAAGGCCCCTCGACAGCTGGGAACGATTCTCATCAAACTGAAAATGTTTGCACGCATTCGTCTGGGCAATAAATAAATAAACAAATTTGCTGCTTTGATTTCAGATACCCAGGGGAACTACGCTTTCGGGGGTATGTTGAGTACTTGTTGAGGTAAGTAAAATCGTACCCTAAGGTTGCTTTGTTCTTTGGATTATTTATTATTCATTAGTCAGAACCATTCCACATTCAAAACAATTAAAACCCCATTTGAAAAGGGTTTTGTCAAAAGAACAGCGACTTTAAGACGACACCTGTTTCCGATATTACTGAAATTGTTAATCATTTTCGTTTAAAACCTTTTGCAATTCATTAAGCTAAATTGTATATTTCTTGGTAAATTAAAATTAAATCCATTTCGATTCCTCATTGATCGATTGATAGTTTAATTTGGAACAGGTCTACATTTTTTTTTATATATAGTATGTTCAGTTGTCTTTAAAAAACAAAGGTTTTATATAAAATATTAAATTTTAATTTTATTTTATCAATTTTAAAGCAAATTTATCAATTTTTTGCAGATTTTAATGTTCCCCTTATCAAGGGGTAAACATTAGTTTTAACACTTTAAAATAAATCTAAAAAGTTTACTATATCCCTGCAAGCGTATAGTGTTCCATGTTTACATTTATGCTCTTCGCTCCTTTGACTAAATCTGCAGTAAGCACCTAGTTCTAATGGCTCTGAGCTGCTGCTGCTGTCGCCTTTGTGCAAACATTCCGCCCTCAACAGGTGTTTTTGCCACCGCCAAAGGCGAAAGCCACACAAAGGCAACAATGGAAACGGAAGCTGCAAGCTAAGTACATTTCTCTCTCCTGCTTCACACACACTCTCTGTGTTTGCACCCGGGTGTGGGGTGTGCGGGTGTGGGTGTGGGTGTGTAGGCAGAGTCAATGTCAAAACTGTTGTCAAGGCCACGGCGGCTGCATGAGAGGCATAACGGTAAAACAGGAAAACGGAGAGAAACTGAAACTGAAATTGAGGCGAAAAGTTGAGATGAAACTTTTTGCCTGTTGGGAAAACAATAAAGGGAATCGGGAAAACTTTGGGCCCCATATCCGCTTGATTTCGATTCACACACAAATGCGGTGTATTTTTTGTGATTCAAGGACTCGTGCAGTCACAGCTGATTGCCACGCTCTCTCTTGTAAGTTCGCTCTCTCCGTTTGCGTACGTAGAGTCCTTCTCTCAGACAACAACAAAGCCGGCTAAGCTCTCTCTCTTTCTGGCTTTCTGCCCCGCTCCACCTTACGGTGTCCTGCGGCGAACGTGAGTCATGCATGTGAATGTAAATATGCTCCTTGCTCTCAATTTGTTTCAGTTTTTCAAGTTGTTTTTGCCTTTCGCTTTGCTTCTGCGTTTCCTTTTCACCCCACTGGCATGCGTCACCTTCGGTGGGGCGGCGGCAGCCAAGGGGGCGGCGCAAGAAACAATTAACTACAAGAAAAGGCCAAAAGAATCGATGAAGGCTCAATAATTATGCTGAGAATGCAGAAAAGACGACGCGAAAGCGCAGGGGGCGCTGGGGTACATGTTTCAGTGCCAGGTGCCAAATGCATCATCAAAATGCACTCTCTCCCCCTCCTCCTCTTCGACCCTCCCCTGCTGCATCTTATTTTCCTTCTCGCCCAGTTTCGTACATTTTTAGCACATTTTTTGCACTTATTTTGCACCGTTTGCGTGTTGCTGCTGTTGCCGTTTTTGCTGCACTTTTCACAATAATTTTCCTTAGAACTTTTCTCGGAAACGCGGAAACACTTTTCGCAACTGCAACTCGAGAGTTCTTCGCGGAGCACGGATTTTATTTGGCCCAAGGCGACGCAGCGCGATAAACAAAACAGCTAACGGCAAAACGGCAAGCGCCAAAGCCAAACAGCCAACTGTCGAGGAAATTACGGCCAAAATGAGCGACGCCGCTGCTACTGCGGCAGCGACAGCAACTGCGGCCGAGGCAGCAAAGGCGAGAGCGTGCGGCGAGCAAACTACAAGCGGCGGCAGTGACGCCGACGCAGGGCGATGAAAAACGCCGACCGCGCTGCCAAGGCAACCGGGCGCGCCATTCCATTAGCTTGGCAACAAACAACACTTAAATATTGAGAGAGAAGAGAAGAAAGCTACGCTCAGAAGAGAGCGGCTCGTATTGGAAAAGCTTCGAGCTCCAAAGGTTACAGAGGAAATTATCACAGTAAAGTCTCTGATCTCTGGGGTCAAAGCTCAATGGGTGATAAACATTCATTGTGATTTTGTAATTTAGTTTTCAAGAGAAAAGCTGTCTTAACTTATTTATCTATAAGATATTTTTCGTTTTAAACTGAAGTTTTTTTTTATAAAATCGAATAGTTCCAGCTAATATTAGTAAATGTGATCCTAAAACCTTAAATTTATTTCCATTTTCGAGTTATACTGTGTCTACTGTTCAATGATTTATTATTTATAAATTTAAAGTTTATTTTAATGGAATTTTATTTCAAAATAAATTTTTTAAAAGAATTTTAGGGATACACTATTTCTGAATTATTATTATTATAAGATCCTATTTGATGATGACCTTTGAATAAATCTTAAAATGGATTTCTTTTTCTTGATCAGTGATCGTTGTCTAAGGTTGAATTACAACTCAGTTCAAAAGTCAATCAGCTCAATTAAAACATTTTTATAAATATGTACATAAGTGTATATATTTTAAGCCAATTTTTAAGGATTTAATTTATAGTTGTAATTGATTATCTTTTGACTTAATTGGTAGAGTACTTCCTTATTCGAATTGCCCCAAAAATCATTGGCGCAATTTTCTCAAGTTTGTCAAGCATAAAAATGAGCAAATTTTCTTAAGTCACCCCATAAGAAAAAAAGAAATGAAAATAAAGGAAAGAGAGAAAGCCGAAAAACACTCTCTCCATTTCAATCCGTCCCAGTCCCTCTACCGCTGGCCAGTGCAGTGCACGTGAATCAAACAAAGGGGAGCAAGCGAGCTAGGGAGAGCCGCCCCCTTGTGGCCTCTCTTTCCATTCAAATGAGCAGCAATGTCAATGTCAGAGCGGGAAAAATTGTATTTATTTTGGTTGGCGCTCGAAGAGGTGGCGCATATGGGTTAATGAATGATTGCTCGCCGGGGCTGTGAGGGGGTTGGGCAGGGTAATCACACCCCGTACACATTGATTTCATTTTCTCCTTTGTGCCGGGAAACAAACAGCAATGCAAACTCAATCAGCGTAGCCAATTCCCCACCAAATAAGGCGATTCTGTCGGGATAGATCATGGATAAATCTATTTTGTGGTTTCTGCGGCTACAAGGGAATTTTCATTCCGGGAATTCCTTTGAATATCTCAACAGGTGTGCATATAGTATACACACACAAAGCCGACCAACAAAACGGTAATTAATGTAAGTGCTCCATAAAAAAAGAACACAAAAATATTACATCCAAAATCATGGCCCAATAATGTGCACATAAAGGAAATAATTTCATTAACTTGAAGCACATTGTTGCTACTTGCGTTTCCTTTGTTTAGGTTCTTCAAAACCCCAAACTACAGTAGAGCTTCTTTAGATTGAACAGTTTTTTAAAACACATCGACATATCTCATTAAAAGGTTCATAATTATAAGAATACTATTTACTCATTAATATTTACTGCTATATATGTACATATATCTTACAATATATCTTTTAGAAGTTACTATTAAGGATTATTTCTAAATCAAGAACGCCTTGTCACTGTCGGGACCTTATAATAATTGCATTTGTGTGTTTCATCACTAGTTTTGATTATTGAAGTTCTACTCTAACCAAACACACCACTCACAAGCAAGCAAACACAGTAGCACTCATTCACACTCATACACCGAAATGGGCACAATTCGCATTCATTCACTTCATTCATTGAGCGGTCGAAACGAGGCGCGTAATAAATCGAAGTGCCGCTCTTTTGGCCAAGCTCAAGGCACACCACGCACACACAAAGTAAGACACCCCCGCTTACACGCACACACAGGCACTCTTGGCCAAGTGGTTAACGGTACCTTTGTGGAATAGTGTCAGGGCCAAAACCGAGCAGCGGGCGGCTTTTGTTAAAGTTTCTCGTCGCTTTTGGCTGCAATTGGTTTAGCAACGCCACAGAACTGGGTCACTATCTGCCCGAAATCGGTAACAACTGTTCAACTTTTTGCCACCCCAAAATCGGCGGGCAAAAGCGGATGGGTATTCTCCTCCAATCTGAAATGTCAGAGGCTTTCAGTGAAATCAATTTGCAACCGTGGATCGGATTTACGTTGGGCAACCATAGACTGTTGCGCTAAGTCTGTGCACTAGGGATCAAAGTCAGTGGTAACACGTCAATCCCTTCCAACCGAGAATCAAAATCTAGCAGAAAAAAAGACTCTTGATTACATGAACCGAGACTCGATTTATACTCATGAATCTCCAAGAATTTAAAACGGAATTCTTGAGTTCAGGTAAAAATATGATTTAAAGTTACAATGTCTTTAATCTTATTCACTGATTTATGCAATTAAATGTAAAGACTTGTACAACAATTAATTAATAGTTTTGGCAGGAAATTAGTAGCCGTTGAATAAGCAATCTAATCAAATTTACAAAAGAATAAAAACAAAAAAAGGCTGTGCAAAATGTGGAACTCGTGGGCTACCCTGGGATCGCTGGTGGTGCCTTGTTCAACAAAGGAGTTACCTGGTCTCCCGCAATCCCAAGACGATGATAATCCTTCTCCAGCCAAGCAGCAAAAAATTTCGAAATCTGTGGAGGATTTTTCTTTGCCCCCGGACATGGGAAAGGCATATGCTGCAGAGTCTGGTAAGTCTGGGGAGTTAGCAAGGATGTTGCTCTGATATTGAACCAATCCTCGTAGCCCGCTTGCAGGCAATGCAGACAAAAATCCTGCCCTATCAACCGTCAGTGCGCCAGTTGCCGGGTCAGTGTCCACCCGAGCCGGAAAACGAACGCCGGATGTACGTTCCAAGCTTGAGTCAGTCCCTGACACGCCGTGACATCTTTACCTACTTCTGCGCGTTTGGGGATCTGGAGCGGGTTTGTGTGAAGAATAGCGTGGACTCGCTGAACTACGCCATAGTGATCTTCTGCCGAACCACATCCATGCACTTGGCCATTGCAGCCAATCCGCATTCGATCAAGGGCTATCGCTTGCTTTGCCGAAAGGCTGCCGTAAAGAGTGCCGGCATGGATACATGGCAGACAAATCCGGTAAGACCTGTTCGGGGGGACAAACCTATACCTCCGACTTCAGAAAAAGAGCCCAAAAAACAGCCAGGGAAATCGAATTTAGATGAGCCAAAGAAGACTTTAAGAGCCACACCATCGAGGCTGAGGGATTTGAATACAAAAGTAAATCAGAACCAGCTGCCATCGGCAAAGTCGGGGTTTCCCCAAAAAGGGGATCAAACCTTTGTGTATGCGGCTGCGCCAGAACGCTGCTCCCGATGGAACTTTAATCTTGCCAGGAGTAACACTACCCTGGAAGAAAAGGAGGCTTTGAAGGAGGGACTTCCAAGTGCTGCCAAAAAACTGCTGGAAGCGAGGACTCGAAAGAGTCAGAACGCCTCGACTAGACCTAATTATTTTAAGAAGCCCACCACGCCTGTGAAAACTCAAGAACATCGAAAATATTCTTGGACTCGAGAATCTATTCAAAACGGTCCAAGTGTTCCTGCTTCGCTGCCTCCGTCCAATTCTCAGGAGAATGTCGTTTCAGTTTTAAAACCTGATCCTGTTCCTGAACGCACTCCTCAACAGATTGGTTCTATATCCAATGAAAATGCTGTTCCCATCTTGCCACCCCCACTTGATCTAGAATTTCCTATGCCCAATCCCAAGGATCTAATAAGGATCTCCGAAAACTTCTATTTCGGCCCGGATTTTAGGTACGAGCATCACTGCTATACCAATGTTGTTGCCTATCAAAAGACCAAGTTATATATCGATTTAGAGCCTGGCGAATGGACAAAGCGCAAAACCATTAAGGAATTCATTGATGAAAAATATGTGCTGGATATCAAGAGACAATAAAAAAAATTATTAATTTTTAATCCCTTAAACTATTATTCTTAGTTTTTATTATTTAACGACTTTTGCGAATTCTTCACTTAATTATTTATTAACTTATTGTAATCCGACATCACTAAAAACAAGGAGTATCTTCGATTTTACAAATTTAAATGTGAACACTCACCTTTGGCCAATTGTGGTTGGGTTTTTGTGCCCATTATGAGGGAGCCGCGCGGGACGTGTGTCCGTGGCTGGTGTCCGTCTATCTAATCTGATGTGGCCAGCTGCTCTCATGCGCCTGCCGGCATCCGAGGCTGCTCCTCCGGTTCTCCGGTTCCAGCTCCAACTGTGACTGCGACTTCGGGTGCGGTCCGTGGACTAGTGAGCGGACTGAGCGGACGCCAACCTGCTCCATGTGGCGGCCTTGTCAAGCCGCCGATGGCTGTCGGAGGAAGAGAAGATATAGGGGATATGGGGAGTCAGTAAGCATTCAAATGACTTGTTATCGCCGGGGGAAAAGTTTCGTATTTTCTAGATTTCTCTGTTGAATTTTTAATGGTGTTCGTAAAGCTTTTTAAATGCTGCCAGCTGGTGGCCCAGAAGGACACACTGGACACACATTGGATGTGGGAAAGGATTGTGTGGCGCCCAGCTGGAGGGAAAGTTTCCAAAGCAAATGAACTTGGGCTTGGTCTTGTGGTCTTGACTCGACTATTAAAAATTTGATGCGTTCACATGCTAATTGTCACACGAGGGGTGAGCCGATTGGCGCTGGCATGGGTGTGTATATGGCTGTATCCATTAGCAGCTGACACGGCTGGTGTAATAGTTATTAAACGCAAATACGCCCCCAAGGATGTTGGCCTTGAAAGTTTGAGCCGCCTGCAAGGACTGCAACACGGCGTATACGTAATCCACGCCCCAGCAGTCGGGGTTTCCGCGTAACATTTCATAATCCATTTGCAACCGGATGCCCGGGAAGTAAGGCGCAGTAATGATCGAAAATTAATAAAAGCAATTACAATGGCGAGCAAACAGAAGAGAGGCAAATAAATACAAAGCAACGATTTGCCTAATGTGAGTCACCCGGGGATGGGGCAGAGTCGGAGTCCCGCTCGCTCGTAAACAAAGCTGAAAATGAAGCACAAAAGCCAGATGAAAAAGTTGCGAGTGCTCATGTACCCGGCGGAAAGTCAAGTAACCTTAAGATGACAACGAATTGTGAATGCTCTGACAAGCAACTAAGGCATAAAATCACTAAAGGCAAAATATGTTTTGTTTGTATATAAGTAGATTAATTTATAATATGCTTTTATCTATATAATAATGCTTGAAGCTTGCTAGAAAATATTGAAAATACAAACGATTAATTATATATTAGACTTTTATATTTAATATACCGACTAATCACATTTATTAGAAAGCCATAATCATCAAATTAATGATTTAAAATCTTACACGATCACTGATACACCCTACTGTCGTAGCTTAACCGTATGCTAATTGCGAATAATAAGAGCCCATTCATGAATAATAAACAAACGAGCGATTTGTGTGCCGATCGCCGGTCTCTATAGGTCATTCCATTGGGGAGACTTTGTTGATCGTTTGTGACTAAACCGAAATGTTTATAGGTATAAGCGTAAATGTGACTTCAAGTATTTTGCAGCTGGTCAGTCTGTATGGGCTGTTAATTACAACAAAAAATCGAAAGGTGATATTAACCGGCACATTGGAAATAGGCTTCATCAATTGTCCCCATTATTCAGGTTTTCAAGGCTACATTTTAGCTTTTCGCTAATAGCTTCGCTCCGTGTTTCGTTCTTTAGGCCTCAAACATTATGCGATTATAATCAACGACCTAGTCTGCAAGCCCACGGAAACGTAAACGAAATATGCCCTAAACTCTTCCCTAAAACCGTTAGAAACGCTCAAAATAGGCCAAAAGTACCTTGTAATATAGAGCCATCGTTGACCGAGCACTCACAGAAGTCATTACGGATGAACGATACATGAATTATGCATAATTATATTCACCTATACAATTTCCGATTATACTTGATGTTCTTCATTTCCATTGGCTATGTAATATTATTCGTTATCTATTTATGGGCCATTAAATCTATTTTAAATAAAAAAGTGACACGCCAGAAAATTATAAGCTAATGAACCTTGAGCTACTTAACGGGCCAAGAATTAGGGGGCTGAGCATGGACCTAAATCAGTTGGGGGTCAAAGAATTTATAATTTTAGGTGGCATAAGGGAAAAATTAGATACTCGGGGTTTAGACCTTGGGCAACATATGTATAACAATGTTTTTTATACAAAGTCCCTGAAGGAAATCAGATTTAAATATTTTAAGAAGTTCGGTTTAAATTATGATCATATTCGTAGAAATTTTGTATATTTGATAATTAAGTGCAGCCACCATAAATCTTTGAATAAAAAAAAGTGATTTGTGCATTTCACACTTGTCAAAGTCCCCTTAACTAACAATTTACTATCAAATATCTAACAAATTAAATTCAAATCCATCATACCAGAATAATTAATAAGACAGGCGGAGCGAGATAAGCTCATTTCTGTGAAATATGGAAATATAAACAAACATCTACAAGTAAAATACTGCTCATTGTGCGACGGCTAGAGGCAGATACGAACTGCTCGAGACACTTGGCCAGTCATCGAGAAACGGCGACTGGAAGGCAATCAATGCAATTGAATGTTGGAGCATCAATTTCAATTGATTTGGCGCAATTAGAGCACGAGCAGTAGGAACTATAAAGGGATTGGCAGGGCGGGCGCCACACCCACGTGCAAATTAAATAGAGACTGGGTTCAGGTTCAGATTCAGGGGCGGCGAGTCCGAGGCGGGGTGGAAACGGGGGCCAAACGGCGCTTGGGTTCCTCCATAAAAGTCGCA
This sequence comes from Drosophila ohnishii, assembly GCA_018905755.1. NCBI lineage: Eukaryota > Metazoa > Arthropoda > Insecta > Diptera > Drosophilidae > Drosophila > Drosophila ohnishii. Next base: position 7,899 of record JAEIII010044589.1, on the reverse strand, counting down.
TAAATTATTTAGCCTGCATTCATACTCTCTAAATGCCACGACCGTTGAGGAAGCGAGCGCTTCTGAATGGAAATGTGCAACCAAGGTCAATGCTTCCCACATGGCCCCATCGCCTCCCATTTTCACAACTCTCGATTATTTTTTTCACGACGGGAATATCCATTACCGTTGCTCCTCGTGAAAAACAAATCCCTGTCCAGGGGGCGGGGCTAATTAGAAGTTCAGAATTCTTAAGTTGCGTGGAAATTTCAACAAGCGACTAATCGGATGGCTTTTACACGTTAACAAGTTTGTTTTTGCAAACATTGTACGCTTTTTTTATTGCCTTGCGGTGATTTAACTTACAGTTTTCCCTTATTTATATTAAGGCTTTAAGTTTTACTAGTGATAAAAGATTTTAGCTATCAGAAAAGGTGCAGATTAATTTTGAGATTGAGGAGTATAATTGTTTATTTAAACAATTATGATAACTTCGGGATAAGTTTTATACACAATGTATTAGTTTATCTAGTTTATTGGTTATATTAATAAATAATAAGCCTTCAAACACCCATCTTCAGCTTTAAAAAGTGCACTATTGTTTAATTTTATCGCCCTGTCAGCTTTAGAAGTCCATTAGTTGATATCTATTTAGGTGTCATGGGGGACATCTTAAGTTGAAACACAATCCCATATATAGTACAAGCCGTCAACTCTAGATTGACAATCAATAATTTAGCCGTCTTCGTGGCCGGCCGCCTTGGACGGTGCTCTGCGAAAGGACTCATCGCAGATAATTACCATGCAGTGGCCACTAATCCCGGGAAGCGTGGGAGTGATGCTCTGTGTGCTGCATTAAAAATTGATGGGATACTGGAAAACCAGGGCTTGGCGACACGTGGCCCCCTGTAGAGGGGCCGCGGGCCAGGTGTGGGAAACAAGCAGGTCGTCCTTTGGAGCTCTCGAATCGTCCCCAGACTTGTTGAGCCTGGGAACATCTGTGCGTCGATAACTCGGTTCCATTGTGCGGCGGATCAGTCTGTTTGTCACTTTGCTGGGGAATTTGGGTTAAAACAGTTACTCTCCAGGTGGGCTGTGCGTGTGCCGGCAATTGCGTGTTGGGAACACCTAACCCAGCTCCTCCTCCCCGTCCGATTCCCCAGGTAGATAGCGAAATTATGTATCCAATACGAGCGGAGGGGCGATGGAGGGCGTCTATAGCAATCGCTTAAAGTCAAATTGCCGCCAGGAATGCAAAATGCGGGCTGGGGCTGGTGTTTTATATAGATAGTTATAGTGAGGGATGTGGCAAAGTCACCGAAGAAACTAATACAGACATTCTTAGGCCGATGAATAATATGGAAGCCGACTATAATTGTATTTAGAGCTACAAATACTTTAATTCTGTATACTGTGTCTTTATGTTTATATTATAATATTCTTCTGAAGACTAGAGTTTATCTTTTAAAACTGATGACTCATCAGTTTGCAAGAGAGCAGAGTACAGAGTTAAAAGCATCCATTTCCTGTTTTTGTGGAAAATCCAAAATGACTTACACTTTTGTATATATGTAATTATTTTTATTGATTGTTGACAGACTTGTAAAGACAAACAACTAGTTAAAATCAACTTGTTAAAGTCTTTGTAGTTCTGACAACCCTTACAATCACTTTCTTTCAATCTAAAAAGTCTTAAGATAAAGTATTTTATTGGGAACCTTGATACTTAACTTAAAGATTATTTAACATGACTAATGCTCCAGAGCTGCTTGCTGAAACTATATGGTATGCACTATGAGTCATGCTTAGTTTAAAGATTAGAGAAGATGGTTTTTGGGAAGATGGGATTTTGAAAGTAAGCTACTGAAATATTCCTAGTATTTGAAGATGGCTTAATTCATATAATCATTTCATTCTTTCCACGTGTGTATTCTAGCTCACAGTAACTGGATTTTAAAACAATATATCACTGATTATAAACGTTTTTATTCCCTTAACCAGACTGACCGAATTCGTCACGGAGACCTTGTCCGGCTAATTTGCGGCAATGTGAATGGGAAGCCATGTCCACGGGGCGTATGGGTATTACCTTTGGCCCTATATCTCTTCTCCTATCTCTTACTTTCGCTCTCGCCAGCTCTCTCACTTTCTTCCTTTCTCTGCTCTTGGCCAATTTTCTATCACTGTTTGGCCTTTCGGGGGACCTACATCAAAGGCAGTGGAGTTGAGGTAAATCAATTCACTGACCAACAATATTCCCGAGAGTATTTGCCCCATACGTCGATATATATTTATATATATGCTCTTTGTGTACATATCGGAATATGGCGACTATAATTTGGTGTGGCATATGGTGCACAGTGTCCCGAGCCTCGTGCAAATGGTGGCGTGCAATTTTTTCTACCATCCCTTGCAAATTGATTTGATGAGTGGAAAAATTCCCGGGCTGTTTTGCACTTTTACCAAGAGGAGAATATCCGTAGTTCGGTTCGTTGGTAACTTTCCCTGATTTTTAAAGCGGAACTTTAGACTCTTAGCATTCGATTTTTATTAAAAGGTAGTTGGAAGGGATAAGGGTATATTCTTTGCTAAATAATTTAAATAAATTTCGTGATTTTTATTTGAATTATTTTTAATTAAATTCTTTGAGATGAGCTTTAGTTGTCCCTTTGAATTCATTTTAAACTTAGTGATTACTTTTAAAGTGCTGGGTATGCCCTGGTCGTGTTCGTGCAGAGCGATTAAACCAATTTTTATGGCCGCGAGATTTCCACCCCTTCTTGGCCACTTTCACCTGCTCCGTGTCCTCGTCCGCGTCCTTTCGCGTGTTCCTCTATCGCCTTTGACACTGACCGTCGTCGTGGTCGTCGTTGTTGCTGGTTACTCGTGTTGTGGACGCTTGGCGTGTGGCGTGCACTTATAGCTGGCTGACCGATTGTCCATTGTCCGTGCCGTGCGGGGAAGGGGATGTGGTTTCCACGGGGTTGTGTAGCGGTATCGCGGGGGACAGAAAAAATCCAGGGCTGACCGCGTTCAGAGATAGCCGTGCCGAGACTCCTCCCCAAAGGACTCCCCCCCTCAAAAAATTGAGCTGTAGTTCCAAGGGTGTCAATCAAAAGTGCCACAAGTGTCTCCGACGTGTATCGATATCGGGTAAGATAGCGAGTGGCAGAAATATAATCAAGGTCGCCTGAGAGTTGCCTGGTTGTTATGGCCAAGAACAGTAAATCACTAGAAAATAATACTCACAAGGAGTCTATTATTTGCTATTAATTCTGAAAGTATTTCTGTGGTTTAAAGAGATATAATTATAATACTTATTAGGAAAGTACCAAACAACTGAAAAGGTTTTATAAACTCTCAGCGCAATTTCACCTTACCCTTGGATTGGTAATTGGCAAAAAAATATGTTCATTAAAGTGATTATATGCTTTGTGCGGCATATATAATTTCTGTTTCAGTTTTATACGGAGAACTAGAAGAACTACCTCAGTAGGACACTTGGAACTTTCTTTTGATTTTTAAGAGTATTTCTAGTTCGCGCTTCTATTTTACACATCGTATTTGCCTGCCTTGGCCAGCTTCGTTTTTGTTGTTTCCCAGCACTTATCTGCGTTGTGGGGAGAACAAATTTGTATCTCTCAATGCGTTATCTTTGTCTCAGATATGTGGACACTAAATATTTCCATCGTTCAAATGAGTCAGGAGGGTGGAAGGTGGAAATAAAGCAAAATCATGACACAAACTTTGAAATTTAATAAAATTGAATTGTATATAATTTTAAGTTAAATGAAAGAATATCCAAAGTGACCCAATTCCTCTTTGGCTTCCACATCTTAAGTTTACGTTATTTTAAGCTTACTCAAAGTTAAATTTGAAACCCCAGTCTCATACCCACAAAGACGCTAATTTTATCTCCGATGTTGTGCTACGCTTATCTGAACTTTGGCAAAGACAAACAGCTTCTCCGTGGAGCAACCATAGAATTGTTTCGCTCATAATTTCTACAGTTTTGCAACAAGCATATTCTGTGGTAATTATTATTTGGAGTCGGGGGTTAACTGCCGGCAAACAAAAGCAACAAACTGATAAAAACAATTAGAAACACCGCTTTGGAATGAAACGAAAAGCCAGCAGAGTGGGAAATGCCTGAAATTAGTTTTTGCCGCGTTCTGTTTTTTGGCGATTTCTTTTTTCTTTTAACGAAACTCTTTATTTCGAGTGCTGAGACCAGCAGGATGACATCACTCGGTGCCCATCGCCGTCGAAGATCAAGAGGAGAATCAGACTGTAGACACGTGTCTGCTGATTCAGAATCGTCATCTATAGTTTCTGTATATTCACACACAGAAAGCTAACGACGGACCAAAGAGAAGCCAAAGTAGAAAAACAAAAAATGAAAGATTGGTTTAAGCGGGGAACCACCGACCCCCCGCGACTTTTGAACTGATCCCAGGGCGGTGATGTCGTCAAAGCTTTATTTGCAACTCCTTATATTTTGCTTTCTTTACATACTTTATATTTATTTAAAAATACAATTAAAAATGCTGGATATTTTTGTATGCCTCTATGGCTTAACTATGGGTTAAGTTTTCCCTTGTCTACTTGTTGCAATGTCAATGTTCTTGGTCCGTCGAGTATTAGACGTCTGACCAAAAGTCAATGACCAAGATCTCTAGATAAATCCATTGACCATGACGGGGCAGAAATATATGACCACCCACCCTGCCGGAAATGACTTATAGAAGCGTTTAAACACCCCTTAAAAATAAGTCCGATTTTTGCTTGCGTTTTTAAGCACAGAAACGGAGATTGCAACAGATAAGCTCGTTCTCTGTCTACTAAGCTTAGATGCCAATTTTCTGAGAACGAACTTAGCCAGGTGGATAAGCCCAGACGGGGATTGGGGCAGCTTGTGCATATTGCGCCAGCTGCTTATAAGTCACTCCAAATAATTAAAGAATGAAAACAGAGCAGCTGTGGCTATTTAGCTAGACAAATCACTAAGTTTTGAGCTCTGAAATATAAAGCAATATAACTTTAACTATTCCATATTTGAAGATTTCCCCAAATAATAATAATAACTAATCGAAACTCAAACATAGCGATTACGAAAAGGAAACGGAAATCACAGTTTTATAGATACAATTGATAAATTTGACATTTTTTGAGTTGAAATAATTGGGTTGCAGAAAATCTTATTTTCAAGCTTTTCTCCAGCTTTGTATTTTCTATATAATTTAGCCACTTTATATCAAAATACTGTGGCATCACTCACCCGACAAAAGCCGTGGGGAAGAGTGTAGGGTAAGACGGTGAAGCCGAGCTCAAGACTCCAATGCTGCCGCTTGAGCTGCTGTCGTCGTCGGCGCTGGAGCTTTTAATTTGGCGTCCGCTTGCTTTTGATGTTGCTGCTAATTAAGCAGCTGTTGCATGCGCTCTGTTTACTCTGTTGCACTCCGGCCGAACTTCCCGACGGTTTGCGAAATTATTTGCAAGAAATACGAGCCACCAACTGCAAAGCGAGATACATAATTGAAAGACCAAGTGAGGTCCAACGAAATGGATCAGCTGGCCAGTTCCCGGGAACTGTGATATTTCCTGCCGACCGAAGGGTTCTAACTATTCTTTCCTTTTCGCCGAGCACACAACCGCGCCGTCTTAGGCTTGGAATTCAACTGAAGCGGCGAATTGGCCGACGGCGTAGTACCAACTGAGCGCGCCGTGTTCGCCGCTCGACGCTCGCTCACCTGCTCTCTCGCTTGCTCGGGTGCGAGCTTTGTACTCTTCTTACCAACTGATAAGCGGTAACAAGTACATATGTAAGTGTTGCCAACGCGCGTTGCCAACTTATGTGGGCCTGTGTGGGCCGTGGGAAAAAGCTATAGCTGGAAAAGCTGTTAAAGCTACGAGCTCAGGTATTCCCCAAATGACCTCTTTGTTCCGGAAGCTTGGGGGAATTCCCCAGGGTACCGGTTTTTATGTTAGGGTGGTTTCCGGAAAGGTAGAATCTGAAAATATAACTCCTACCACTTGATGTGGTGAGATTTGATTAGGGATATGTAATAACTCAACAACCAATCAAAGAAAAACTAGAATTTTCTAAAGAAATTACGTATACGCCAAGTTGGCCATTTGAAATGTTTTTTAAATCTCCTTTGCATGACTGTTAAGAAATTTGGCCTGCACTAAGAATAATATAATTTAATTAATTTTAAGAAAACTATATGAGTTTTTAAATACCAACTGTTCGACCCAAATTATAAATTACAATGATAAGAACTAACAATAAAAATCTTAAATTTGCTCATTTGCGAAAAGTCGTTTGGAAAAAAGTTAACCCACCACTTAGGGACTCGTGACAAAGCCACAACAATTAATATAAATTTAAGCGTTACGATTATGCGACACAATCTTCATTAATTAGACACAAGTCGAACATAGAACAAATTAGCCAAGGGTTCGCATCCGGCGGTCTCCGACCGACAATGTCATTAACGTCACGTCGCTTTGTTCGCCCCGTCATTTTCCCACCCTCTACCATCACTGGGTAAAGGGTGCAGTAATTATATTTACCGTTAATCCAGATTCACCACAAAAAAGGAAGCGACTAACGAAGAGGACCATAGACAGAGAGAGAAAGAAAAGGGTAAACAGCAAAGGAGGGGAAAAAATGCAAAAAAGAGCGTTAGTGGATCGACAGTTGTTGGTGTTAAAATAGGGTAACAGCGGTTACAATTAACTCACACACTTTTCCCATCTCCCTCCCATTGCTTCTATGACTATTTCCTTTTATCCTTGGATATGTTTAGTCCCGGCGTAGACTTCAGGGACATTAAGGGAATATTTAGTTTGCGGAAATAAAAATTAAACGAACCTGGAAAATTATTGATAGCTAAGATTTTATAGTACTTTTAATATTATCAAAATTACATTTATTATTACATTTTAGTTTAATATTCAAATAAAGAAATATCCAAAAATTGATGCTTCTTAAAACATTCTTTAAGAACGTAAAGACTATTTACCGGGTATCTTAGTCTCGACTATCCAATCCCGTTCTGACCTCCATTTACATAGCATTCGATTACGCGTTTTGTTTGCCTTTAATTGCGACACTCATCCGTTTTACTTAGCAGTTTGTAGCTAGTAGAAATCGCTTTTCCCGATTTTCCCTCCTCTACATCTCTTTCCCCGTTTCCTTTGGCATTCGGAATAAAAAGCGTGAAGCGTAAAGTGCGTTTGGGTTCGATTGCCTGACCAAGTGCGGTGGAATGTCATACTGTTGGATGCGCTCGAAACCCAATTGATTCTCGAACTTTAGCCGGTGCTCTGCACAGGTGAACAGGACTAAGGCTACTAGAACCGCAGCTGCGTAAATTGTTGGGGATCTAGCTGCCGCAAACTAAACTGGATGGTACAGTGAACAACACATTTCATTCCACTGCCCAAGCTCTGAATCCCTTTGGGTTTAGCGAATTAGACAGGTTCGCCTATGAGTATGCAACGGTAAAGTGTTTGGCTTGTGCATAATGCCTAAAATAATACCTAACATGAAATGCTTCTCCCGTCTTTAGCTGCCCCAAAATTATGTATTTCCAAAATAAATGATGATGTATAAGAATATGCATAGAAATGGGAATCTTTGACGCGATTAATAATGAGATTATGTTCGTTAATCTGTAAGTCTCTGAATAAGTGTTCAAGGGTAAATGTTTTATATTTATAAACCTCAAAAGAAAAAAAATTTATTCAGGTATTTATGATAAAAAATATCCTATCTTTCATAATTATAAGAATCCTTTTACTAAACTTTAAACTGGTTTTTGAGAAATTGTTTCTCTCAACGTCTTGTGTGAAACTCAACTGATGACTGACATCTAGACAAGGTAAATATACTGAATCTAATTTGTAAAAAAT
>JAEIII010044587.1:0-16103 GCA_018905755.1 Drosophila ohnishii | reverse complement strand
GCGAAAGTTTAATGATAACAAAAATCTAATCTTTTATTTAAACAATGACTAAAATTTCTTTTGAAAGTCCGGTTGAGTCAGGTTCCTATGAAAACAGAAGCCAGTTGGTATACCTAAAAATTATTATCTAAGAAAGTCTTATACCTAGAACGACCTGATGCCAACTTATAAGACCCAGAATATTCCAAGTTTATAATATAATACGTGCAATGTTTCATCACCTTTGCCAATTTTCTAGAATAATTGCACTACCACACGGCGGGGTATAAACATAAACAAATACAGATATAGAGCAGCAGGAACTTGGGGGACTCTCCCACACTATTTTCACTCAGGTGTAGAGCAGATGAAATGGGTGGCGACAGGTAAATATAAATACACACAGCAGACAATCATTCCTGCACAAAGTCAGTCACAACAGTTGCCGGTGGCGGTGGGTTCCTGCTTCATTGTATTGTGCTGCCAGTTGGAAAGTGCATGCCGAAAGAAAGGTAACCTTAGTCAGTCAGTCTGTCGCTGGGCTTGGCCAAAAGGGAACTGAGCAGGGAGGATTTGGAGCTAAACAAAAGCCATGAATGGAACAACGCGAGGTAGTGGTGGTGGTGCTCCTCGTCATCGTGAATGGCGTGTGATGGTTGAAATTTGCATATCGCATGCAAGGCGATGAGCAGCAGGAAAACCGCAAGCAGGAAGAAGGAAGACACTGGGAAAACTACACTTGGAATAGAGGGGACACAGAGGGGAGGCCACATTCAGACATTGCTACATGTACCTGCTAATTACACGGTTAGCTGCTTCATGTGGCTGACCCTGAGCAGAGGTGGTTGCTGGGTGGCCCAATAGATCCCTTCTCCTAATCTCAGCGGGTCTTGGCTGCCACTGGACACCACCGCTGGAGTCTTGTCGTTATTATTGGCCAACGGTTAGGCCAAAATTCAATACTCTGCTCCAATGTCAGCGAGCGGAAAGAGATTCGGATGGTTGCCGTGGAGCAGAGTGGAGTGGAGTGAAACCCAATCTGCAGACCAACAGCTTGCAACACCAGGCCGCAACAATTCGGAGCAGGGCTGAGTGCATTTTTAAGGTTTGCTTAGAACTTAAAGCATGTCTTATTGGATTCTAACTCAGGGTATATACCGACGTCTTATCTATCAGAGAGTTTATGGATAAATAAATAAGGAACTTTATCTCATTGTACTAACCGAACCACTCCTCGGAGCTGGCGATGGGCGGCAGGGATTGGGACTCCTGTCCACGTTGCTTTGTCCTTTCCCGGGAATTCCCAGAGCTGAACTTTTCTTTGGTGTGTGGGGGCTCTGATTTGGTTTTGGCCGCCTGGAACTTACGATGGGCGCAGCGCAGGAAATTCAGCAGACGAGCATCAATGGGCGGGGCTGGCGACTGTGAAGATGCAACGGCACCACTATTTGGTTTCGTAGGAGTGACCGACCGACCTTGAGACGGTGCATACTTGTCACAAAAGTAAAACTCCCGCCTGCGGGATGGTGCGTAGGCAGCACTGAGGCTGCTGCAGAGCAAGATGGGCTTGCGACGGGCCCGGGCAATCACCTGCCCTCCACTGTGGGTGGCGTGTGTAATCCCCGCCTCCTTGTGGGTGACGCTGCTAGCACTGCGTGATAGTCCTGATCCGCAGACTGATGCAGCAACAGAACCCTCTCGGCTCTGCTTGCACCAATATATATCCTTGCTGCCAAAGTAGTAGCGTCGCCTGGTGTCCGCGGATCCTGATCCTGTGCCGCGATGACCCCGGCTCACTGCTGATCGATTGGATCTCTTGCTAGCACTGGCGCTGGAGGTGGTCTGACTGCCGCTGCTCGTCTGGGAATTGTCGCTTTCGTTGTTCGAATTGGATGCCGATGCCGAGGATTTTAGTGCCCGTTCCGAGGCAGCCGTTCCTGCTGCACCTGCTCCGTTGGCAGGTGAGGGCATGAGGTATGAGTTGGACTGGATGAAAACTCCATCGCAGGTTATCTTAATTGTTGTCACCATGTTCCGGCATTGCGTTCACATTCGGTTTATAGTTCACTTTTAAAATGGATTTTCTTGCACTAAATATAAGTCTAGGTTTGGTTTTTGGTTGAGCAATGACCCCTAAGGCAATATATTCATAAAAACTATTTCGGGGAAATTTAATTTAATTTAGTTAATCTTCACAAAATCTTTTCTTTTAGATTTTTTATTTAAAACCCTAAAGTAAATGCCTTTTACTTAAGAAATCATGACTCTAATTATTTATCCCCGAACCAAGACTTTCTAATTTTAATAGAAATGCATTATTTTGAGTAAGGCAAAGATAGTTGAACAAATACCATTGTTCCTGCACAGTAGCAGCAAAAAATCACCACCCCGCCCTCTTGATAGAACGAACTGAAAACGAGGCTAATGCCCGGCTTCAAGTGGACAAAGCCCGGCAAATTGTTTTCGTTGGTAATAATACTAATTAAGGTTCTGTAAGCGGTTCGATTTGGTATCGGGCCAGCATCGAGAGTAGTAGCCACAATGGAACCAGTCAGAATCAATAGGGAAGCGACCGGGGCAAATAAAGGCGAGCAAAAAGTGCAAATGGAAAATTTCTAAAGAGAAAATTCAAGCTAGAAAAAAAAAATAAACAAGAGGAATAAAAGGCAGGCATAGAGAGATAGGAAAATAAAGAAAAACCAGAAGTAGTAGCAGAAATTGAATTTATTCCGAGAAGGGGATTTCCCGCCACAGTTCTTCGCAAAATAATAACAACTCTTTGACTTTGTTATATATATATTTATTTAATTTTTTTTGTTGGCATTCCTCTGCGAACCAATTCGCCACATTAACGGTTTGTCGTCAGTTGCCTACTGCTCTTGGCTTACTGAAATCGCCGACAATGAGCTTTGAGTGCTCCACAAACAGCGAAAAACGTTGGCTGGGCCAAAATCAGTTGCCTTTATTTCTCTCTGGGTTGGGAAAACACGAACGAGATGCCTGAATTGAATTGGAATTTACTGGGGAGCTTTCTGGAGCCACATATTGTGCAAATAATTTGGGCGTGGGAACCCAGCAGAGGATCAGCCAGAGAAAGACCTATTGTCTATTTTCTCGGTGGCAGGTGGAAAATGTTGGGAAAGTCAGAGGATGAAAATATATATATATATTTGTTGTAGTTGGGAGCAAGATAGAGTCTTAATTATTTACCAAGCCTTGGGAACATAAATTAAATTAAATGAAGATTTGGAACTAGTATGTTACTGTCGTTTTAATAAATAAAATAAAACAGTTACATGTTGGCTATATAGTCAGCCGAATTAAGTCAGTAAAATCTGAACTTTGGATTAAATCAGAAATAGAAGAACTCCTTTTATAAGTTGCAACATCCATAAAATTATAGCCTAAAATTGCTATGTTTTTAAGCATCTTTATTTTGCATTTAAATAGTTATTCTCAATCATTGTTATCAATTGTCTCAATAGGAAATAAAGTAAAACTTAAAAATCTTAGAGATTTAACGCAATAAAACATTAAAAAAATATGATAATAAAAACTGATGACTTATTTAAGATTTTTTTTTCTTTGATACTTAAACGTTCTTCGATCGTAAAAACTTAAAATTGAAAGGAAATTATATAACAATTTTTTGCTGTTCTTTCCGTATAATAAAAATATGCTACAAAGCTATGACATTTTCCTTTGTTGGTGAGTCAACTTTTTTATGAATTTTACTATTTCTTAACTTTAAAAACAATCATTTCGAAATTCAAGACCTGGAAACCTTTCATTTGCAATCCCCCCACAACTCACTTTCTTCTCCGCCAGGGCTGAGAGAGAACTTTCCTGGGCAAATGTCAACCGAAAATTAACTATGCAAATGAGCCGGAATTGGGCACGTGGAAAGTGATTGCTTATCATGACCCACAAAGGTGCTGGCGGGGCCAAAATGAAATTCTCTGCACGGAGAAGAGTGGGAAAAGCGTTCGGTCGCCAGACCGCCACAAGAAGCGCACCCAAAAGAGACAACAAAAAAACTAATTAAATAAAACAATAACAGAATTATGTATGACACAACGAGTTTGAGTTTCTGTAGCGGCCGCTGACGAAATGCCATATAAAAAGAAAAAACAGCAAAACAAAATCACAAAATAAAAGCCAAAAATCTACGCTCGCTGATACAAAGTGGGCAATAATAAGAAGAGACAATCAGAAAAGCAAAACAAAACAAGAGAAGAGCTAAAGACAATAGGCCGGGATTTCAGTGAGCTTTTGCTGCCGCTGGTCCGGATATCCTCGGGATGGGTGGGTCTCGGTTCGGTTTCGAGCACGGGTTCGGTTGGTTTCGGATCGTATTGGATCGGTTTGATTGCCGCCGGCGGCGTTACCTGTTGCATATATCATTTTGGCGAAAAGCGGCAGCAGCGTCGAGTGAAAGTTTCCCAAAAATACCCTGCCCCGAAACTGTAACCGTAACTCGCACAAAAAAAGCCCAAATTGACAGCAATTTATGTTACACAAAGAGCATTTAGCATTCGCCATTGCGAGGTCTTAATTAATAATTTAAGTTTTACAATTAATTCAACGTCCCAGGCACGCATTAAAAGAAAATGAAGAGAGTCCAACAAGCCGAGTCCGAGTCCGCGTAGAGAAGCGAAAAATGAAATGCGCCATTGGCTTTGACCAGGTGGAAGAAGGAAGGGGCCAAGTTGGTATGTTGGTAACTTGGCAACTTGGATCTCGGAGGGTTTCTTAGCTCGTCTTCACTTATGTGCAGTGAATGGCAAATTGAATAAGTGGATGGAAAACACATAAAAGCCGTGTACAGAGCCAAGAAAAACATAAAAAATTGTTTCACGCGTCTGCAGTTGAAGTTGAAGTCTTTTTTCCCCCTTCTTCTTTTATTTTTTTGTCCACTTTCACTCGGTCCAGCAAACAGCTTAGCTTGGAGATATAAATTTCAGCCAAGACTGGGACTCGGACTCGCTCAGGATGACGTTTCGCGCGGATTGGTTTCCCATTGAGAGTCGCGTTGGCGAAAACTAGTTACAGTTTAAGGCCCCGGTTTTTTGTTGGCCGATTAGAGCGGCGATGACTAATGCGCTGGAAAATTGAAAATGCCTTTTCGCCGCTCGACACGCCAGCCAGCTAGCCAGGCAGTCAGCCTACAATGTCTCGCAGTTTTCCTGTTTTTATTTTGTCAAAGTCGAATGTCTGCACGTCGCCAAAATTAGCGTCCAAATCGATTGGCAAGAGAGGGGTCTTAAGCCGGAGTGATTCATGCAATTTTGGGATCAGCCGCGGTTCGTAGCCTTAAGCCTGGCATCGGATTAAAATGTGCAGTTAGAGAGCGAGAAGAATGGAAGAATAGCGAAGAAATCGCAGTAATAGTTGGGCAGGAAGGGGAAAATTCAATTTACACAGAGACCTGGGAAAACAATTAGCACTGTGTGATTGAAGTTTACTCCGGGGAAAACCTCCTGGCAGTTGCAGAAAGGTGAGGGGAGAGATAGGAGTCAACACTAAGCCAAGTTACTTTCATTTGAGACTTTCAAACTATCAAATATGCAGCAGCGATCATCTTCAGGGGAATGGAGCACACGCAAAAAAATAAAGATACTCCGAAAAGGTGAATTACCAAATAGGGTATTGACTTGCCAATTAGATGGTTTTTATAAAAATGGTATTAATTAAATTCCACTATTTTGGATCGCTGATTACTACAACTTGAACCACTTAAAGTTGAATTTTAATACTTTATTTGAATTATGAAGACAGTTTTGTTTAAAGTTTAAAGATGATTCCCTTATAAACTTTTTTAATAGCCTTATTGTATCGCTCCTAAGAACATCTGTGATTTATGAGACTCGGGTAAAATGAATAGAAATACACAAAAAATCAATAAATGTTCCTTTTTTAAAGGATGGCAGAATCTTGGATTCACTATAATCTTTAATCTATTTGTTTAATTCTCAACTTTTTTTTTATAATTTTAATACAATTTCCCAGTTTTTCTTAAACCATATTTATAAAAAAAATAGGCCAAAAATATCCTTTAAATATTAAAAATGTTCAAGACCATTATTCAATTTCCTCTGTGCATGCCTTCAGCAATATTTCGAAATTAATCACGGACACACATTCAAACACTGATTGCTGCTAATGCCCGATACATCTGACCCAAACCCATAATTAAACGGACGTATCCCCGACATGGCAAACAAATCAAAAAGTCGAAGCACACAAAGGTCATTGCGCCACCAAAGCCAAACACCAAATCCAAATATCTCTCATAAATGTAGAAATAGAGATCTTGAATCCATCATCCACTGGGAGCCACAGGAAGCTTATATCTTCGCACTCCTCTCTTTTGTTTCACTTTCTTCGCGCTTTTACAGTGTATTTATTGTGTGATAATTTGCATAAATCACTTCCTTCGGGGCGTCCCAAAAAAATTATTCCCGCTTGTATAATTAATTATTACAATAGCGAAAATATCAACAATTCGAATTCGCACGTTACATCACGAGGGGCAGCGGCAACGTCTGCCTTTTGTATTTTGCACTGAATGGATTATTATCGGGCGGCGGCTACTTTGCATACCGACCGTCATAATTTATCGTTATTATGTATATATATTGCAGAAAGCCAATTGCAATCGATTGAACAACAAACAACACACGCGATTCGAATATCTGCGCATGCGTGGCTACCGATTTTATTATTATTTTTCTTGATTTTCGTGCGACCGCGCGCCTCGCCTGCAAGTTTTCAACTGAAAATCGCTGCACGAACTTGCCGCTCAACCTGAGTCATGAAAGAAAAAAAAAAAAACCAAACCAAAACCCCGGAGCTTGAGAGAGCGTTTTTTTAAGCTCCACTTTTCTTGTGTGTTTGTGAGCCGGCTTCTTCTCTGGCGCTGGGCTTTATCGCATGCGATAAAATCCAGGGAGTAGCATGCAATCTCTCACCTGCTGCTGCATTTATGGCTCCCGGCGATTCGATTTGCCTTTAAAAGCTTGTGGCGGTGTAAATAAAATCAAAAACATGTGTGTTGGGCAACTCATTATTCCAATTTTGGCATTTCAAGTCTTTGCTGCGGTCTTGCTTTTAGCCTGGCCAAAAGTAAGTCACACTGTGGTCGCCAATTTTACACGCAAATCTTAAGTTACAAACATTTTTTAAACTCTCTTCGTCATTTTAGATGAAATACCCGACAGCCAAGCCAATATAAAATATATTTTATCATATCATTAAGCTGAAAATGTGTCACATATTTTTCGTCAGTGTATTTAGTGTCATCGAATGAGTCCAAAGTTTTTGAAACACAAACGCTCCAATATCACTGACTGTAGCTTGTCGCTTGGATCGATTTCCTTTCTGTTTCGTTTATTTGGTCTAATTGCTGCCGCTGGCCATACTAATTAATTTCTCCATTGTGTCGGCTTCCCCTCAGCCCCCTTTTCTTACTTTTTCGGTTTTTGCATGTTTACTTTTCGTCTCAATTTCCAGGCAGCAATTTGTTGCCGCTGTCGAATCCAGTTGTTTGCAAAAATGTAGACATCAAAATGTTTATTATTTCTTTCTTGGAGCTTGCAGTTGTGCACACCACAGCAGTTCGTGATTTTCTTCGCTTTTTCTTCTCTGTGGCATTTTTTGCATACTTTGCCGAGCCAATTAGCATCAAAGTGAAGTCGGTAATTGTGAATAGAGAAATGCAGCCAGTAGGAGTTTTCCTGACGTCACCAGTACCAGTATCATTAGTTCTCCTGGTGTGGAATTCGCAATGTAAATACATCCACTAGCAAGTAGATCAAAGCAAGGACTACCATGTGTGCTAAAAATATCCGCAAAGAAACATAAACAAACAAAAAACGGGGAAAGAAGCTCAAATTTGCTAAGAAATTATTTGCGGAACAGCGAAAAATGAGAGCAGCAAAAATGTTAAGAATGCCAAACACATCATTTACGAACCAGTTATTCTAGATAACAGATATCACTAAAGGCTTAAAACGATAAACCAGATTCCATTTTTCATATTCCCTGCCGTTGTTAAGAAGTTTGCATTTCGTACAGCCTGTTTCTTGTTGGATTAAAAAACCAGGTAAAATAAATACGATAAGAAGTGGTCCAAAGCAAACTGATAAATACTCATTCAAATATCGTATAAAATTAAGACAGAAAATACCGAAATTACAGACCCACTCTTGAACCGTGGTTTAGAATTTCCCGATATTATTATGCAAAATTTGTATTGTGTTTAAACTCGAGGTATATTTTAAAATAATTTAATGCATTTATATCTATTATACATTATTAAAATATGATGGTGAAATATGATTTATATCTCCCAATATCTTTAATAACTTTTTCCAAGAAAATGGTTTTACAAAATCAATAAATACTAACTATTAACTGTTTTAGAAAAAAAAATGCATGGATTCAAAACAGCTTAATAACGGTGTATTGCCTATCAGAAAAACTTGCAATTACAAATTCCAATTAGCATTTCAATCAGTCCAACCAGACCACGAGTCGTACAGTGGGCATGCAAAGGCGTAATTAGCACAATTGAAAATGACAGATACACTGATGCTTGCTCGCAATAAACGTAATGACATACAGTGAGCGCCAAAAGTAAGTCCAACTCGAAACGCGAAGCTCAAACCAATGTGAAAAGTTCACGCAATACTGACCTCACATACACACAGACGGAAAAAAAGAAGCAAACTTACGCACACCGATACAGTGAGTATAACGCCCACGCATGTTGCAATATACAAACAAACAAACAAACGGGATACAGAGAGCCAACAAGAGAGAGATGTGGGAGAGGGTGAGAAGGAGCTTTGTGGCGCCTACGTGTGACGTCAGCGCACGAATATTTTGCCGACGACGCAAAATGCTGACCAAAAACAACTACGTACTACGAACGGAAATCCATAACAAAAACTACGATGCGCCACGCTTCGGTTATTGCCTTTAATTACTACTGTGGTCGTTGTTGTTGTTGTTCGGCTCTGCTGCTGCACGCTTTTTTGTTGTTGTTGTACGCATTGGTCATTCATGGCCCGTTTGTGTATATGTATCTTAGGCTTAAACCATGTGTGTATGTGTGAGTTCGCTATTCAAAAAGCCACAACAACAATTTCGCGCCGCAGAGTTGTAAAACGTGTTTTTGTTTTCGCTTTGAATTGGAACCCAAAATGCGTAGTTTTTTGTGCTTTTTATTGTTATTATTTTTTATTTTGTTCGTTATTGTATTTATGCTTTCGTTTTTTATGAAGCAAACTAGTTGACCTCAGACAACAGCGATAAAAATACAAATATAAAGAAGCTGCAAATATAGTGACCCAAAAAAGGAAAACAAATACACTTTGCAAGCTTATCATAATTAATGTACGTATGTGAATGCAAAGTTATACAAAGTTATTCCAAAACGTCAAAAATTTAAGTTAGAGAATATTCTGTAATCATTAGAACTGTAAATAGCGAAACAAATGCCTTTAGTTCATTAACATTTTATGAAAAAATTTAGTATTTACCAAATTTATTTTAAAGTTAATGATTCAGCAATGGTATATATTTCATTAAGAATTCGCTTTTGTAAAATGTAAAACCCTTACAAAAATGATAACATGTATTCCCAATACTCTTACGCTTATAGTTTTTCTCTTCGCATAGTTAGCCGTTACAACAGTTATAACGGAGAGTGTACTGTATACTTTTTTTCTTGCAGCTGCCAAAAATTTTTTGTATTTATATTTATCATCTTAATGATGAGGCAAAGATTTATGCAATAATATTTGTTTGTTTTTTTCTGTTTTAAGGTGGATTATGCAAAGGTATTTCGAGATGTTTCTTTTATTTTTAGCTACACTTTATGGACACAATTGTGGTATCCTTTTTCCGCAAGCTTTCGTCACTTTCACACCCACACACATACGCACACTCACAAACACAGCGACAAGTGTATTAAGGAAGCAGACAGCGCGACGCTGCAAAAAAAAGGGCGTTGGGCGGAGTCCTTGAGTTCGGCTTTCAAAAAACATTTAAAGCAAGCACTTAACATAAATCCAAAGATGCTTACCCAAATTTTTGGATGTTTTCCTGCGTTTTTAGCTATTGTTATTATTTTTTGTTGTGCTGCTTTGTTGGTCTCTCTGCTGATGTTTTTGTTGTTGTGGCTGCTGGCTGGTGCTCCCCGTTAACATTCCAATCCGACGCTGCCGTCGCGTCGCTGCTGACGTCGCTGTCGCTGCTAACGTCGCATTAGCCACATGCACATTTCATTTGAATTATCACGCATATATAATACGGTGTATAATATATTTATAAACATTTGCACCACCTTTCCGTTTTGGTGCCTCCTTCCATACACACACACACACGTAAACACTTGCACAAGCACTAGCACTCACACACACGCACACCTACTGACCAACAACTGGCTGCTGGTTTTGTGGAATTTTCGATTCTATTCTCCGGATCTTCGGCCGTCCTCCGTTCCAACTTATGCATATCCGCACTTGCATTCGATTCAGTTTAGCCCGAGCATGGCGTTCGGTTTGATCAATCAGTCCGCAGCACGGGCGATATTAATTTAAACAAAAATTCACACGAGAGCAGAGCAAGATGGCCGCATCTTGGGCTAGTGTTGTGCAACTCTTGATTGTCGGTGTGACCAGACTGGGGTGTGGCGGGAATGCAGAGATTGGCACCTCTAGCTTTTTATAGCTAGGTTTGGCATATTTATTTAAAAAATTAATTACAAATGACTAATTTCAGAAATTCAGCATTTATAAGCCTGCCATTTTGTTAAACTACTTAAATAGTTTAAAAAAAGAACTAGTCAGGATGTTTTTTAAGTATTTCTCTAGTATTTGCAAGGAATGCATTTGTTTATATTGGCTCATTCGAAAGCTCCGGTCACACAGTTCCACACGTGCAATATTTACGAAATATGCGCAATTTGAAGCTTCAATATTGCCAGGAGCTGGAAACAGCGGTGGCCCAGCCCCGCCAGCTGCTCCTGCAGCCGGAGCTAAATGGCGACCCCTCCGACTCGACCTTCCTGGTGACCGACAGCAAGATCTACGCCGTGCAGGAGTCCGGCGATGTGTGGTCCAAAGTGATTGCCGATTTGCCGGACATTGTGGGCGCCGAGTTCCTGCAGCTGGACAATGCCATCTGTGTGGCCAGCGGCGCCGGCGAGGTGCTGCTGATCGATCCTCAGACGGGAGCCACCAACGAAGGCACATATTGTGAGGTAGGAATCGAGCGCATGGCCTGGTCACCCAACCAGGAGGTTGTGGCCTTTGTGACCCGCACTCACAACGTGGTGCTGATGACCAGCACCTTCGATGTGATTGCTGAACAGCCGCTGAACGCGGATCTGGCCCCGGATCAGCAGTTCGTCAACGTGGGATGGGGCAAGAAGGAGACGCAGTTCCACGGCTCGGAGGGAAAGCAAGCTGCTAAGCAGGCGGCAGGAGCTGCTGACTCGGGTAATCAGGATTGGCAGGAGTTGAACCAGGTAGAAGGCATTAATATTTCCAATTTTCCTCTGTTTAATTGTAATATTTACCTCCCAGGACATCCACATTTCCTGGCGCGGCGATGGTGCCCACTTTGTGGTCTCCTACGTGGCCGCCCAGGTGGGTCGCACCTTCAAGGTATACGACTGCGAGGGAAAACTTCAGCACACGGCCGAAAAGTGTGCAAATCTGCAGGAAGTGGTGGCCTGGCGACCAGCGGGCAATTGGATTGCCCTGCCCCAGAGATTCCCCAACAAGTCCACGATAGCGCTCTTTGAGAAGAACGGTTTGAGGCATAGGGAACTAGTGCTACCCTTCGATCTGCAAGAGGAGCCGGTGGTGCAGCTGCGTTGGAGCGAGGATTCAGATATTCTGGCCATCAGGACAGCCACCAAGGAGGAGCAGCGAGTTTATCTGTACACGATAGGCAACTACCACTGGTACTTAAAGCAGGTGTTGATCTTCGACCAAGTGGATCCCCTAGCGCTGCTTCATTGGGACACGCGCATGGGAGCTGAGCACACATTGCACCTGGTCAAGGAAAGCGGCAAGCAGCTAGTCTACCGCTGGGCCTTTGCTGTGGATCGCTACGAGCGCAGTGGCGTTGTGGGCGTGATCGATGGAAAACGTCTGCTGTTGACGGACTTTGCCAGGGCGGTGGTGCCGCCCCCCATGTGCCAGCGCGTCCTCCAGCTGGAGAATTACATCAATGCCTTCACCTGGTACGAGACCAGCCTATGTGTTTACACCTGCGATCGCAAGCTGCACTTTTACGAGCCCATGCAGCAGTTGAGCGGCCAGGAACCGCGGGCCAGCTTACTTATGCCGGATGCCGAGCTCTCGCGCCTGCCCCTGGCGAATCTTACGTACTTCAACTGTGATTACCTGCTGGCCACGTATAGCACGGGAGGATCTACGCGGCTGCTGCTTTTGAACAAGGAGCCCGACGAAGATGAGGTCAATGATCAGGGCGAACTGTGCTACCGGGTGCAGTGTTCCCTGAGAATCAGCGGGCTGGTCAATGCTTTGTCCGTGGGAGCCAATGCCATGGATGAGTTCTATGTGCAGACGGTGAATAATGGTCACACCTACGAGGTGTTCCTTAAGACGGACAACACGCTGAAGGTGGAGCGAACGCATGTGCAGTTGGCCCAGGCAGCTGACCAGATAGAGTGGTTCACCATCAACAGTGACTCTACAGGTGAGTTGAAGTACCGTTTATAAAGATTTCTTATTTAATATTTTACCCCCTCATCCCAGGTGGTCTCATTACTCTACGGAACCAACAGCTGCTTCACCTGGACGGTCATCGCATTGCCGAAGACGTCACCTCCTTCTGCGTGGTGGGCAACTACCTGGCCTACACCCAGCTCAATGCATTGCACTTTGTCCGACTGAAGGATCGCCGCCAAGTGGCCAGCAGGAACATAGAGCGAGGCGGCAAGCTGGTAACGGCGGTGGCCACTGAAGCGCGAGTGGTTCTTCAACTTCCGCGCGGAAATCTGGAAGCCATCTGCCCTCGCGTGCTCGTACTGGAGCTGGTTGGTGCCCTGCTCACGAGGAAGCAATACCAGGCGGCGATGCAGATGCTACGGAAGCAGCGCATCAACCTAAACATTATGTGGGATCACAACGTAGAGCTGTTCATAGCTTCGGTAGACGTCTTCCTGCGAGAGATTAAACAGAGCCAGTGGCTATGTCTCTTCCTGAGTGAACTGCAGAACGAAGATTTCTCCAAGGGCATGTACTCCAGCAACTACGAGGCTGCCAAGCAGACCTATCCCGCTGACTATCGGGTGGAGGAGAAGGTGGAATATGTGTGTCGCCTGCTGTGCCAGCGCATGGAGCAGGCCACGCGACCAGAGGATGTTGAACGCTTCCGCTTGCCTGTGATCACCGCTTATGTGAAGTTGGGTCGCCTGGAGCAGGCCTTACAGCTCATCTGGCAGGAGAAGCAGACAGATGCAGCACTGGCAGATCAGCTGCTGAAGTATCTTTTGTATCTAGTGGATGTGAATGATTTGTACAATGTTGCTCTAGGCACCTACGACTTTGGTTTGGTCCTGTTTGTTGCGCAAAAATCACAGAAGGATCCCAAGGAATTTCTGCCTTATCTTAATGAGCTAAAGGCTCTGCCCACGGACTATCGCAAGTTCCGGATTGATGATCATCTCAAAAGATATCCCTCGGCCCTGTCCCATCTGGCTGCTTGCGGGGAACAGCACTACGAGGAGGCTCTGGAGTTTATCAGGAAGCATGGTCTGTACACGGCTGGCTTGTCCTGCTATCGGGAGCATGAGGAGTTCCACAAGCGCATCTGCGTGGCCTATGCGGATAACCTACGAGCCAATGCCAAGCTGGATAATGCCAGCTTGATGTACGAGCGCGGAGGACAACTTCAGCAGGCGCTGCTCAGTGCCAAGCACACTTTAGACTGGCAACGCGTCCTAGTGCTGGCCAAGAAGCTGGAGGAGCCTCTAGATCAGGTGGCCCTGTCACTGGTGGGACCTCTACAGCAGCAGGGACGCCACATGGAAGCCTATGAGTTGGTTAAGGAGCACGGTGGAGACCGGAACAGGCAGTTGGAAGTACTACTAGAAGGTCATCTGTACGGCAGGGCCATCTACGAAGCCGGTCTAGAGCAGGGAGATGCTTTGGGTAAGAGTCTTAAAGCTTGCTTTAATTTATTTAAATTATTATCCAAATTTTATTATATTTTTTAGCAGAGAAGATTGCCCCAGCTCTGTTGGCCTACGGAGCCCAGTTGCAGGGCTCCTTGCAAGCCGATCATAAGCTCTTCCTGGAGTACAAGCAACGCTTGCTGGACATTCGCCAAAAACAAGCCACATCAGGAGATGCGGACAATGATGGGGACATGGACATCGAGGAGGTGGATCTTCTGTCGGACACAACCAGTCTGCACTCATCACGCTACAGCGGCACCTCTCGTGGCACCGGGTGAGTTAAGACCTGGACCTGCTCCACTGCACTCTAGCCAGAGTTTCACTTTATAACTCCCTGTCTATAACTCGCTCCTTATAGCAAGACATTCCGCTCCAGCAAAAACCGACGTAAGCACGAACGCAAGCTGCTCAGTTTGAAGCCGGGCAACCCCTTCGAAGACATCGCGCTCATTGATGCGCTGCACAACCACGTCACGAAGATTGCCCAGCAGCAGCAGCCTGTGCGTGACACATGCAAAGCGCTGCTCCAGCTCGGCGGCAGCGGAGCACCTGTGGATGGTGATTCCCTAGCGGCGTCACTGCAGCGTGAATTCAAGACGCTGCTGAAGACGGTAGAGGAGTCGCTGGACGAAATCTGGACACCGGAGTTGGTGAGCAACGGATCGGTGGCGCAGCATCTGACGGGACCCAATGTGGACTACTTGGCGCTGCAAAAGGAGCAGCGCTATGCCTTGATAAGTGAGTGTTAAGCATTTCCTTCCCTTAAATTAAGCCTCTAACGTGTAGCTGCTTTCCAGGTCCCCTGAAGCGCTTCAAGCCGCAGCTAAATCTGATCGACTGGCAGCACGAGATCCTCCAGTGAGTCATCGTTTTATTTGCGTGTGGCTGGTCGCCTCCCCCCAATCCTCCCCCAATATCCGCACCCATCTAAGCTTTACTTTCACTGCTCTGGAAATAAATGTAGCATTGAAATGCTAATTGAATGTATCGAAATTAAACAAAAAACCAACCGCTTGCAGTGGGCAGATGAGTGATGAGTGCCAGTCCAGTGCCAGGCAGCTGGCAAAAGTGGGCGGCACGATATGGGGCTCTTCCCCCAAAACTCATGATCGATTCGGAACTATCACTTTTTTTATTGGGGGCGTCGTCTCATAGATATAATTTATAATTGCTGCCGCCTGTGAGCAGCAACGCCCTTAATATATTTCCTTTTTGGGAAAAACAAACATTTTGCCTGATATGATTTCCTGTTGCTGTTGCGCCGCTGCAGTGAAGCGTTTTGTTTGCCAAACAAAAACCGTAGAGGCGGAGGCAACCACCGGAGAAGGTTGGAACCGGTTTCACCTGCCGGGATTTGTGTTGTGGGCGCCCATTGTTGCCAGGTAGCCGCCAGGGAACAGTGGGGACGAAATGTTCTCGAGGAGTTTTCCTTTCAATTTTCTTTAATTATAGATGATTTAATTTAATTATCTGATGATAAAATTATAAAAAAGTTATCACCTAATAAGAGAAAGTCGGCTATAAATAATAAAAAAAATAAGAACTAAAAGTAGTCACTAACTCTTCATTTCCCTTTATAATCTTATGACTATCTTCTGTCTTGTTAAAGGTTCTGCACGCTCAACATGCAATCTCAACAGAGTAATAGCCGCTTTTGCCTACTTTAGTTACAATTAAAATTAATTAACTACTTTTAACCATAATTTCCCGATTAACAGTGCAAAAATGTGCACTTGCATTCCGCTGTTAGCGGCTCTGTTAAGAAATCGCTTCCGAGCATGCGCACTGTGGGCCCGACGAATATTTTTTTGACGAAACCACTTTTTTAAGTCGTAACAGTCACGTCACATCGACACAAAAATTATAAAAATATTTAATAAAAAAAATATTTTAATAAAAAAAT
>JAEIII010044581.1:0-11283 GCA_018905755.1 Drosophila ohnishii | reverse complement strand
TTTGTTTCTTCCGGACATGGCTAGAAAGACTCGCCTGTTGATGCTGATTAATAATATATATGGTTTATGGGATCGGAAATGGCTATTTCACTAATTTCCAAGCTTCTGACTTAAATAATAATACCCTGCAAGGGTATAAAAATCACAAATAATTTTTGAAAATTTGTCCCAATTTCTCACCAAACAAATTGAAATTTAAAGTGAATAAGATAACAATTCACAAGACCTCCCCCACTAGAAAGTTAAACAAACAGAATTTTTCTGATATTCTTGTCAGTATTTAATGGTATTACAGCATTGCGTTGTCTTACATATATCAAATATAATTTCATAAATACATTTTTTATTTGTTTAGTCATAACTAGGCGCAGTATCGTAGTGTTACGTACTAGGATTCTTTAAAAAATTAAAAGTTAATTATTAATAGTGGCAATAACATGTCTCCATTTATTCCTATCCGGATTCATACTTGTAACAAAAATAGTAAGCTTGCGCCCTCCACTTCGCACATATTCTCGTTCTTTGTGTTCTTTGCGTATTACGTTTTTTTTTAGTGTTTTTTAATACAATCTTAGGTAAAGTTTTTTCGCTTCATCATGTTTGTGTTCTGCTTGGTATTGTTTGTTAATTAATTATTGGCAATTTTCTAACTGCATGCTTGATTTACTCCACATTTCTCGTCGTATTTTCATATTCCTTCAAGCTGTTGGTACAACATACAAGTCTTTTGTTCTATGTTTAAAGTAAGTTATATTATATATTAAGTCTGCGTTAAAATACGTGCACTACTTAGGTGTAATTTAAAATGCGCGGCTCCACTTAAAATTGCTTAGGCGTGCTCAAAATACGTGTGATTTGTGGTGTCTTTTATGGTGTTTTTGTGAACCGCGATCTAGATTAAACTTCAGCATAATTCGTTGACTAGAAATTAACTTAAGTACTTAGGGCTAGCTAACATTAGATTTTAACACGCTCTTGCAGTTTATATTTTGGTTTTCGTGCACAAGTATTTCTTCTTCGATCAATCTCTTCTCTTTTTCAACAATTTGTGCTGCAGATATATTTGAGTTTTATCGTGTGTGTATATTTAGGAAAGTCTCAAGCGTTTCCCTGCTGGAAAGTAGTCGATAATTGCTTTTATTTCATCCTCTTGGCCAAACTAAGGTCCTTTTCAGTTGCTGCAAAGCTTAAACATAACTTTTCAAATCCGTTAACAATTTTATTATTTTGCATTTCAAAACATTTAGCACCAAAATGATTATTATTCGCCAAATAAAGTAGGTTTTCGTTAATTTTGCACATCGTTTGGAATTTAGACATATAGTAAATAGGAAAAATTAAGGAAAATTTGCAACAACTGTTATAAATCAATTAAAATCCAACTTCAAATACAATTAATTCCTAGACAATACTTTGGTTTTATACTTAGTACGAACGCGCTGTTCAGAGCTTGCAAAAAATTGAAAAACGTAGAGAAGTCTCGAATAAACATAGTACATAGTTTTGGCTCTCAGGCGCACTTACTCATAACATCACAAAAAAATTAAACATTTATATATAAGGGTAGATGGTAGCGATATAAATAGGGTGTGATAGGCTCGCTTCCCCCGCTATATAACTCTGTTTAGACTATCTTATCAATCTCTCGCTGATCGCCTGTCTCTCTCTCCGAAATAGTTCATCACTTGCGTTCAAAATGCATTTGATTTTGAGTGAAGGTTGCTTCTTGGCTAGGAAACACGGTGCCTCCTACGTGGTGTAGGTGCGGATAACGTCCCGGATAACCGCCCGGCACAGCGGACACTGGCCGCCGCCAACGCCGCGCCACTGCTCGATGGCGCAGTCGTAGCACATGCACATGTGCCCACACATGTACAGGACCGAGTCGATGGGGTTCTCGTAGCAGATGGTGCACTCCGCACTGGAGTCCGTGCTCTGCTGGTCGCTCAGGCTGTCCTTCCACTTGTTGGCCGCATTATTCGTGCTGTTGGCAACGGGCTAAAAGAGGATAAAAGGATGCAGATTAGTATATGATCACAGATTCCATTTAATTAACACTCACCTCAATGTACTGACTGCTGGTGGTGCTGATGAGGGTGCCGCTGGAGCAGGCTCCTGCTAGGATGCCGCTGGAACTAACCGTGGTCGTGCTAGGCCTGGCCGTCAGCTGGCCATTGATATCGTGCGAGCTGCTCGCCGGCGGCAGGTTAACCACCAGAACAGTGCCACCGCCATTCGGCTGAATCTGGAGGATGTCTCCGTTGGACGGCATGCTGATCATCCGACTGCCATTAGCTCCGCCGGCCGAGGCCAAGGTGCTTGTGCTCTGGGCCACGCTCAACTGAGAGGGATGGTGATGCAGCAGTTTGGCCGTGGCTCCGGCATTCAGACTGCTCATCGACTCGGTCATGGGCAGCATGCGGGAGCTCGAACTGGAACTGGCGGCGGTGGCATTGCAGGCAGAGGAGCTGCTGGCATTCACCTGCGGCTGAGACGGATAGGCCACCATGTTGGGCAGCTGCTGGCGGAACATGCGGAGCGACTGCGTCGAACCGTAAACGTCGAGGAAGGCCCACAGCTGGAGCGACTGGTCCACATGCATCACCACGACGGCGGGGCCGTTGTTCTTGCTGATGCTCACCTCGCCGTTGGGTGCCACAAAGAAGGCGATCTCATCGCCGCGTTGAGGGGCAGCCGCAATGTCCTTGCTCACCACCCAATACTCCGGACGGTCCAGCAGGAAATCGGAGTCATTGGGCAAATCGTTCGGCTGCAGCATCGCCGGATTGCATGAGGTCAGTCCCAAAGCCAAGGCACCCACGTACATCTGCTCCGTCTTCAGGACCTGGACGATCAGCTTCTCGCCAATGCGAATGGGGCGCGCTGTGAAGACGTAGCCCTGGCAGAAGTCGGATTCCGTGCGCGAGGCCACGAAGCGATCCTGCGACAGCCGCACATTCCGGCCCTTGGTGTTGTGGAAGGGCACGGGGATCAGTCGGCCGTTGGCATTGTACCGCAGCGGTGGCAGCCCATTGGCCAAATCGTGGGCTATGGCTGCCTGCTCTACGCTGCTCACGGAACCGCCGTTGCCGGCCAAGTGCAGCGACTGAAGCGAGGGCATCACATGCCGTTCCAGATCGTGCTCGATGGCGCCGCCACTGTGTCCGGGCAGGGATCGACGCGACTGCTGATGCGGATGATGTGCCATCAGGCCGGAGGAGGCAATGGCAGCCGGCTGGGCCATCTGCTGCTGCTGCTGGGCAGGCACAGGCGTCGCCGTGGGCTGCTGGTACATGTAAATGCGGGAGTCCAGGAACTCAATGCCCGTGCAGTTGCCATAGATATCGATCACCGTCCACAGCATGCCGCGCGTATCGATGCCGGACAGTATCACGCCCTTCTCCTCGCTGTTGATACCATAAATCACATCGCCGGCTCCATTGACATAGTAGTAGAGGATGTTGTCCTTCTCGCAGTACTGCTCGTGCAGAGCCTTGGCCCAGAATCCGGGCCTGTTGGTTAGATCCGGGCAAGCGTACTTGGGCAGGGATCCCTCCAGGGAGGCGGGATCGTTGCTGGTGAAACCGAAGCGAATGCCGCCGTTCCAGTTGTTTGAAATCTCGGCAAACTTCACGCAGATCCTCTCGTTGATCCTCACTGGGCGGGCGGAGAAGGTGATGGCCCGGCAGAAGCTCTCGAAGCGACGGGCCAGGGTTCCATCGCGCGACAGCCGGATGTTGTCACCATGCACGGTGTGGAATTGCAGCGGGGGCAGGTTATTGGGACCAGGGCAGGATGAGGGCGAGCGGCGTACTGTAATGAGAGGTAAACAAATTAGTTAGTTGTGGTTTTTTAAGGAGAAAATGATAAGATTAGCAATATATAAATTAAAGTAACTAATTATTATATTTATAATAATATTGTTTCTTTTTTCAGGGTGATCAAAGTCTGTAAAAAAAACTATATAAAAATACAGCTCAAGGTAAGTTTCCCCACATTTCGTATAATTTTCTCTCCCATAAATCTCTCCAAAGTCACCTATTTCGCATTCAACTAACTGCTAACCTTCCCACAATCCATTCATCTATTTTGTTTCATCTTCAGCTACATTGTTTTAAAATCTTTTTTCGATCTTTTTCGGAATGCTAGCTCACACACCGTATCGAGTTACGCATCTACGAAAAAGATTTCTATTTGTTGCTTCAGGTAGCCGAAAATTCAACAGTTTAGTATACACAGCCAGCCATGTGCTGGCGATCGAATTACGCAGGAGCTCCGAACTGATCTTTCCGAGGAGAGTCAATAACCCCCAACCCAAAGACCCAAATTTAGTCGGGGCACGTGACTGGATTGAAGATTATTAAACTGTGCCTCAGAGGCATTTGCCTCCGCCTTCGAGAAATGCTGTAAATGCCTTCACAACAACGTTCAATAGACGGACTCTGAAAAGGATTTTCCATGGTCATAGTCAGCTGCCCACACAATTTCTTGGAAAAATCGAAATTACCAAACGTGTGAAGTACAAGAAATATTTCAGAAGAAAAAATATTGGTATAGGTTCGAGGAGCTCTTTAAATATTTTTGTGAGTTTTGGAAGACAAACTTATTATAGACAAACTCATTATTTATTGGTTTCTTAAACTCTATACTTTGTATTTATCACAAAAAGATCCAAAGGTAAATTCTCTAAATAGTTTAAGCTTTAAAATATGTAATACCATGTCAGCTGCTTGTAAATTCCCCACTTCTAAAGGGAGAAGCACTTCAATAGCAGACACTGGACCTGGGGAATCCTTAAAATATATTCCCGAAATTGGCATAATTATTGCACCTTGCAAATCCACATACACATATCAGCAGCTGCTGACAATTACCACAGAGAAAAAAAACTATAACCAATCCATATGGCCCCATATAAATAATTATCCGAGGAGGAGTCTTGGGAAGGCGACAGGTTTTCTTAGCCCAGACTGAAGCCATGGCCAACATCAGACGATTCCGGCGGCATGCCAACAGTTGTGTTGAACAAAAAAAAAAAAAAAATAAGGTAAGCATAAGACCCAGTTTATAAGAAAAGAGGAGAAGGACCTGCCGAGATGATTACCATGTTGATATGCGGCGCGTGGCACTCGAGATCAATGTGTTTGCTTTATGGAGCGACCGACGGCGGCATGTGGCAGCTGTCCTTTTTCCTTGTCCCTTTTCTTGATTCGACAAACGGCGCAAGAAGAAGGACGCATGGGAAGGTCAGAAGAAAGCAGCTGTACGGAGCTGGAACAGGTAAAACAACCCCTAAAGAGCTGGCAAATGTCCCTGGTGTGTGTTCGTTCCAAGGGTAGTTTTCAACCGGGGATTTCGATCGCTTTCGGGGGTTGCTCGTCGCTCTTCCTCTCACAAACGGCAGCTGTTCAAATTTCGGAAAAAAAAAAGAACTACAGCTCGACAAGACAAGACACTGAGATATACAAGATACAAATGCCCTGCAAGATTCGAGTCCCGAGTCTGTCTCCGGGGTTGAAATTTAATCCTAAGCCAGGGCCAATGACTTGCACACAAAATCTGTACCGCTGTCTGGGCTCTCCTTCTTCCTTACCCAACGTCCTCAATCCTCAAGTGCTTCCGCAGCCGGAGCAGCAGAACAGGAAGTGGAAAGGGAGCACCACACCAGCTTCCGGTGGCTCCCAATCGGCGGCGCTCAACGGAGTGGAGATAGCCAACAGCCGGGCCAGAAGAAGTCTTGCTGTTACCAGTGGAACATCCATATTTATGAATTGACCGCGACGAGGAAGTAGGAAATCACGTACGTGCCGCGGATCGGGCCTATTAGCTGCAGGATGTTATTGTACTGGCCTGGCGACGCCTACTTTTTATCGGCCCAGACCAGACCAGGCCAGACAGTCGTCAGTCAATGAATTGAATGACTGGAATTGCGGCGGCTAGTACAAGTATTCACTGGGCTCGATGATGGCTTGAATGAATGAAATACGCGCCTCGCTTTTTCCTTGAAAGCCTGGAGTAGGAATTGGAATTGGAATCGAAACGGTGCTTGGTAAGACGCGTCGATACTTTCAATTAGCCGGGAGCCATAATTAATTAACTGCCCGCCGATTGTCTCCACAAGATGGCTTTAATGATCTCCGCCCCGAGAGGATAAATAATTGTAAAACAATATATGAAAACGATGCTGGAAACAATTGGGAATATGAGGGGTGACTGATCATATAAATTAAGCATTGTAAAAGAGCTGGCAAGCCAAACTGATTGAGTAATCAGCCAAGATAAGGAAGTAGGAAATTATTATAACCATTTTCCTATATGGTGATTATAAATAAATAACCAGAAATATACTTTATAAAACTGCTAACTATGAGATATTTCTATCCACACTAAAGCATTTTTTCCCAGGCAATCAGATCATCATCGCCAAGCTAATTTCGACATAATTTGGCGATCGTCGAGATGAAAAGTTCAAACTTTCGGTGGCCGTGCGTTTGGAGTTCGCCGCTCTGCCGAAAAGGTTCCCAAAAACCTGGCCAAAGCGCATCCACAGCCACATCCACATCCAGCGACCATCCGATCGACTGCCAACGATCTTAGTGCAGTTGCAGTTGCAGTTAAAGGCAAATTTTCGTTGTTTGGCGAAAAGGAAAAACCTGATTTACCGTTCGGCAGGCAGGCAGATCTTCGTCGTCGTAGCTGGATCCGCAAAAACATTTCCCACGCTGAGCAAAAATCAAACTCAAAACCCAAACACAAACACACTGTGTGCAGAAACAATTCCCACGACTCCAAATTTGTATATATAGGATAGAAGAGAGATATATATAGTAAATTTGCGCGGCTGCCGAACACCGAAAAACCTGTAACAAGCCGCGGTAATTGCGCGAAGAGAGTCTTCCCGAATTGGAGAATCGCCGCATCGACTGGCTGGCTGGCAGACTGCAGCGGGTGGAAAATGTGAAAATCATGCAGGTGTCATAAAACAAAACCAAAAGAAAACGGCCACTGAGGCATTGGCAATCTGCAATCGTTAGGTGAAATCATTTTAACGATGAAGATCTCTATAAAACATTCAAAATCCCATTGAGCCAAGACATCATTAAATCGAGATTGGCACTCGTGAGCTCAAGTTGAGCGGAGTTGGCGATCATTAAAGACAGATTATGTGTTGATGTCTGAATGAAGACAAGTTACAAGGGGATTGCGGAGAAGCTGAGCTTGGATCCGATGTAATAATGGTTCGGTTCGGGGTTCTTACAAATCACTTAAAGGTGAATACATTAAAGCGGTAGCATTCGAATTCAAGAGATCGGATCGATATAGTACTATTTTTACTGGCTAAAACAGTCGTAAATAGGTTGCCCAATCTTAGTTAGGAGTCCATTAAAAATACTAAGCTAATTGCTATTCCAGTTAAGGCTATGCAACTGAGATTTCAAAATGATTACTTTTAAACCTCAAGGTTAAAGTATGTTTATTTTCTAATCTAAACTTTAGACTTTAAATATTTATATAAAGGGTTTTTGTAGCATTTTATTTATTATTTAAAAACACAAGCTCTTGGCTTGTATCTTTTTTTAACACTTAAGTTGACAAGTGCAACCCTCCCAGTTCCACCCACTCCAAAAGCCTCATTTGTACTGTAATTCAGGTCACAGGTCACGTGCTGCTCCTCACTCCTGGAATCCCTGAATTGTTCCTAATATTACATGGCCCACGTGCATGAGTCACGGGACGTGTGCGGACAATTAACACGACTACGACGTCGACGCTTGCCGTTTAATTGCGCCGGAAGTTCCCCCATAAAAGCCGGGGGTTTACTCGGGGCAGAGGCGGCGGCATGGCCAGTGGATCAATGGATCATTTACACAAATTGTATCAATTGGTCAAGCATTTGGCATAAATTATCGGCGTTTTGCAGTGGGTGTGAGTGAGTCGCATTGGGTTGGACTTAGGCATTCGATTACCACTGCCACTTCCACGGGCTTGTCGATCAATGGATCTCGGATATCGACCCACGCCACAAACACACATTCGTCGTAACCTGTGTGTTTTTATTTTCATTTTTTGTCGACATTTCAGTGAAATTAGTTGAGGAAACACTGTGTGGGTCGTTCGTTAGTTAGTCTTGACTGTGGGCAGAGATGATAAGTCAGGCGTTGGTCGTCGGACCTGGCAAGTGTCTTCGGCTAAAAGACTTGTAAAACAATTCTCACAGCAATAAAAGCAATGTTAAATTCTCGGCTTAAAGATACGCAAATGAAGCTAATGAATGCTAATTAATCGCTCACAAACAAACAATTTGCGTGGGGCAGGAAAATATGAAAGTTTTCATAAAACTCCATTCTGCGAAAGGCTTTCTAAAAACATATTTTAAGGTACTGATTTCCAAACTAAGAGCCAAGTTTTCTTAGCTTCAAGGAACCCTAAAACATTTAGTTTTCATTGGCTTCTTTATTACTTTATTCTTAAGCCTTTATTATTCCCGTTTTATAGTTTAATTAACATCTAAAATTCCCTTTTTTTTATTCAAAACCAAATTGGAAAGCTCTCATTAAGAGGGAATGCAAAAACCACTTCCGTTCTGCTTGACCGCTGGCCAGTGCAGCGGAAATCGCACTCGGATCCACTCATCGAGAGCTGCTGGAGCAAGACTCCGCTCTCTCGGTGTGGATTCCCCACCGGTTTTCCGTAATCCCCCCTTCTTTTCCAAGTAACTCTAGATGCAGCAGGGCAACAACAACAATGGAAATAGACTCTGCAAATATAATAAATATAATTACAGAAGAGAAAAGGGGCCGACTGACGACTGGCGACTGGCGGCGGCGTTGACAACGATGAAACCAGAGGTCAAACTACGCCAAGTTGTTGTAACCAGTCGTTATTGTATTGTATTTTGTTGTGTTCATGTCTGAACAGCTTTTCTTCTACGCAAGTACATTGCACTTTTCATGCGATTAAGCGAAATCTGATACTGCAGCATGTTGAGGAAGAAAAAATCGAAGAAATCACTGTAGTTTCTATCACTGTCCCCTTATTTCTTAAAGGAAAATTCAGTTTAAAAGGTGTACTGAGGTATTAATACCCTTTGCAAGAATTCATTTTCATAATTTATATTATCATTAAAAGAAAAATTACTACAGTAGACCTGAAGATCCTGAAATCAACTACAACTTAATAAGGTAAACATGAGTAATTACTAAAAAGATATCAGAAAAATTCCCATCGTTAGATTATAAATACTTAGCCATTATTCAGAACTCATTGGGAAAACCAAAAGGTAGACATTGTTTGTGACAAAGTCATATATTAATTTCAGAAAATTATCAGATTAGGAAAATTCCTTACGGTTGCACTTGTATTTTCTTTAAATAGTCAAAAACAACCCCCAAAACATAGCTACATAAGTTCCACCTTAAATGTTCATCACACCTTTTACAAAAAAAGGGTTCAATGACTCCCATTGACTCTTCTCGCGGTTCAACATCAGTTTTCAGTCTATCCACACATACACAAATTAGTTGAAAACACCCGGATGGGGAGCAGGCTCCCTATAAATAATATAATTAGCCAACGACAGGGAGCGATATAGAAAAACAGATAGGGAGGCGGAAAAAAGCCAGAAGAGAGAGGGAGGGAGGAAGGGTGGGTGGCCAAATCAAATTTACATGTTTATTTTTACAAGCGCACAAAACAACGGAGCGTGGAATGGGAGCACCTCTCTATCGATGCACATGATATATATATATAAACATATATAGACACCACATATATCCATGGTTGGGCACCGAACCGTGCAAGAGGCCCCAGCCAAGAAGAACCGAACTTGTTCAGCTCCGGAATAGACATAAAACCGCTCTAAATATATACGCGCAACGCTATAAGGAAACATATAGGAGCCATATAGCCATACAATCAACAACATTGTGTAGCCAAAAGTGTGGAGAATTTAGGTACTTTGTATAGGGAAAATATGAAGAATCATATATAAACATTTCAACTTTTACAAGTGTTTGATTTGTAAATGTTATAAGAACACTACCTTCAATATTTTTACAATGTTTTATCTTTAAAGATAGACTTCTTTGAGGGTAAATTCTTTAAAGATGACTTCGTTGAAGAAATATTATGAAACTATCAACCAGGAAACATTAAAAAGCTTCGAAATAAATATTTAATAAGGAGGCTTTTCCGCATGTTTTTATAATGTTTCGCTGTTTTACTGAACAGTCTGTACAAAGAGTCATATAAGATAAGACCGGCTTTCTTCCGCTGTGTTTTGTTGCGCTTTGTAGACTTGCTGTTTATCGAAGCGTTGCAATTACTGGAAAGGGCCAGTGGAGAGGTCCACATAAATGTATATAAGAGTACTATACAGTATACACTATATATAAAGTTGATAGTTACTCTCATAGTACTTGCATTTCCTCGCACTTGACTGCGCACAAGGCACCCCTCCCTTCCCAAAGACTCGACTCAAACTCTTTTGTGTAATTAAATCACTCGAGCGTTGAGGGGGAAACAGCGCGAGGGCAGCAACAATATGTCTGAGTGGAGCTGAGTGGAATGGACTTCAAGAGTCGTCTTTTGATAGAAACACATCATTAAAACATGATTATTACATTATAACACAGCCATTACAATGGCTGACGAGCACTTCAAGTGTTCGATCGCTTCAAGATGCCACTGTATGCATTATAATCATCGATTCCCATTCGAATTTAGGGTTATAGCCAAACCATGCAAATGTCCCCAAGTTTAGCATATAAAATACCCGAACAGCTGCAAAACTGAGCCTAAATTCTTGTTCTAGTTCCTTCCAAAAATAGGTGTACATATTAATTACATTAAAGTTCTGTTCAAAAGCCGACAAAATC
Source organism: Drosophila ohnishii (assembly GCA_018905755.1). Lineage (NCBI taxonomy): Eukaryota > Metazoa > Arthropoda > Insecta > Diptera > Drosophilidae > Drosophila > Drosophila ohnishii. Next base: position 406 of record JAEIII010044581.1, on the reverse strand, counting down.
CGAAAAGTTCGACAAAACCCGATCTGACCAAGTTTCCAGCGATGGATGGATGGTCGAGCAGCTGGTGGTGGTGGACACAGACGTAGATTAAAGACCCGTAGGTGTTCGGCTGAGGTAAGAGACCAGCGGTGATTTATGCATGGCAACGAAGCAAAGCCCGCCTTATAACCCGTCTAAGATCGGAAAAGAAACACACGCCCTCAAACCAAGCGCACAAAATTGACCCAAGAGATGCCTTTCGATATCTTTCCATCTCGCTTTGCGTGAGTTAATTGCAGCTGCCTTCGGGCTCATAGCCAGGTAAGCTATGTGCTATATGCTATATGGTATTTGGTATGGTATATTTACCTGTTGCTACCTGGATTGCGCCTTTTGTCTTGCGCCAGTTGCAACACCATGCGGCGAA
>JAEIII010044579.1:0-23800 GCA_018905755.1 Drosophila ohnishii | reverse complement strand
AAAAATGTTTTCTCTTGAGTTTCGTTTTTATCAATTGGACATATTCGGTTATAACTGTCAGCCCTTTTTTTTTTTAACGATCACTTTTGGCGAAATTGGAATTATTCAAGTTTCACTTTTTGAGGAAATAATAAATTATACATTTTGAACTTTTTACCTTCATTTTTTGTAGCTGCATTTTTGGAATAGGTGTCAACCTTTCAACCTTTGAAATTAAGAACTTGGAGAAACTTAGGGCTTTTGGGTTACTTAAGCAGGAAATACTTTTTCCCCCAGTGCAGTTCCCTGACCATAAAACTTTCTAACCATTTGCACTTCCTTTTACGCAACAACAACCTTGATAAGCTCCAGTCAGCCCCAAAAAAACCGAAAATGAAACGAAAACGAAAAGAAAACAGGCTGTAAGTTCACTTCCGCATTTAAAACAATAATAAAGGCGAGACGAGACGAAAACATTTCCGATTTTTGTTGCATATTTATAAGAAATATGGGCCAATTATGCGAATTACTCCACAAAAGGCACACAAAAAAAAACCAACCAAGCAACAAGCAACGAAAATAAAAACGGAAAAAGCTGTGCCATGACAAAGCAAAAAATAATACGAGTATAAAGCAAAAAAAAAAAAAGTTCACATTTCGTAACCGAAATAACAGTTAACATTCACAAAGGCGGACAAACGAGGTGGAGCTCCAAATCGTCAGCTGTTTTTGTTGCTGTGCCCTCACTATTATCATTTTTGGCACTAATATCATCATCATCATCGCGTCGGCCGCTTCTTCACTCCCAATTGCAGTTATAAATACCGGTTTCGCTATATAAATAAACCATTTCAGTTTTTTTATATTTTTTGGCCGTTTGTGGCCGTTTTGTCATCCTCAGCGATACTTAAATGGAGGCGAAAGTCGGGTATATTGGACCAAAAGGGCTCTGCTTTGAAAATGAATCCCCAAAACGGTAAACTTATATATGTATGTATATAGTTAAAATTGTATCAGTGTAAACAGTAATAATTTATTGATTAAATTAAGGAAAAGTTTGTGTAAAAATGCAAGTTTTAAATTGGTTTTAGGAATGTCTGTTTTTTGTAAAATACCAATAGAAAGTTAACAGTTAAAAACTATATTCCAAATTACTTCTTAATACCCAAAAAAAAAACCAGAACAAATTGCAGATATGTTATATAGTCAATAATATATTGTCATTAATAAAAGGACAATGATAGAGAGTAAAAAGTCAAAAGAACAAAAGGGGATTCGGTTCGGAGCTGTTAGTGCAATAGAATTCCCAATTGGTTCTAGCTGAAAACAGGTTAGGCTAGCAAAAGTATACTGACATAGAAACAATATATCAAAAATATTGATCTTCTTAGACAAGATCATAAAAAAAGAAAACAAAATTTCGGATGCCTAATATTTAATATAAATTTCAACGGAACATCTTTTTAGTTCGAGTTCTTTCCTGTACTTATTACTTACAAGGCTTCTTTGAAGGTTCTACAATTTTTACAGGGTATCAGTATAGTCGCGAATTTTTAACCTTTTCACCGTACTTCCTCTTTCCACACTTGAATTCGGCATGCTCCACTAAATCGGCAAACGTTGTGGGAATCGATGACGCCGCGATGCGTTTAAAATGCATTACAAAGCACAAAGTGTTGTCATAAAAATTAAATTAAGTAAAAGCCGAAAAATGAGAAAAGGGGCGACCAGAGGCGGGAAAGAGATCAACTGACTTAAGCCAATTAAACGATTAGGTAACAGCAGCAGCATCGTCGTATGCAGCACACATACCACAACAACAAAAATCGTCGTCATCAGGCAGAAAAGCGGCAATAACAATAAAGCCCAGACGAGTCGAGTTATAAACCTACATAGAGCCACAAAATTTGTACAGACAACGGTGGGCACTCTGTGTGCTGCGGAGTGGCGAACGGAAAAAAGCCAGAAACAGAAAAAAATTAATTCATGTTGTGCTCATTTCGTGAGCGGACAAAAAAAGGCAGAAGAATACGCTACAGCAACATGGTAAAGTCCAATATAAAGCCTTAGAATTTAAATACCCTTAAAAATGTCTCTAATTTTATATTGTTCCTATGCCATCTATCTGATTTATTAGTTCGATCTTATAGATCTTTATAGTTTTATTCAGATTTCAAACTGCCCAGATTGATTCGGCTGTTGATGCTGATTAAAAATATACTCTATAGGTTCGGAAATGACTCTTTTACTGCGTTGCAAACGTCGGATTTATAAGACCATTGAAGTTTAAAATACAACAATTACTAAGAACTATCTTATGAACAGCCAAATATATTGACTGGAAAGAAGCAAATTTTCCTGTTACCACTAAATGCCCATCTATCCTTTTATTTCCTACATATTTTACAGATTCCTCATCTCGTACAAGATGTACTCCACTCAGATAGGGTATAATAGGTTACAACGACAGCACAAGCCGCTCACAAATGCCATAAGCGTTAACACGGCCAGCCACAGCCCTTTGGCTGCACTCCATCCACTTGATTTATGGATCCGAGTGACCAGCGATGGTGCCTTTCCGAAGAAGTTTACGTCACAGGCGACATTTAGACCCCGCCTTCGGTCCAGCAAACGATTTCGTCATTTGAGGCTGCAGCCACGCATTGCTAGATCTTGTGCCTCTGGTAAATGTGGATAGGTAGGATGGGACTAGCCCTACGTTCTAATGACCGACTGACCATTCTCGTAACATGTGACCTAATCGAGCTCGATAATCTTCCAAAGGCATCGTAAAAAATTAGATTGCGTTGCATATATGCAGTTCTGTAGGCCTGACCTAAGTTTTTGCATCAACTGAGCGTTAAATAACCGAAGCAAGTTATGGCTGGCTTTCTAGAACTTGGCCAGTAAATCGTCAAGGTGTTTACTTAATAGGAACATCAAAATCATTGTTGTATTAAATAAATAATTTTGGGAAGGAATTAGACCGAAATCTCCAGCAAATGAGAGGTAGAGAGGGGATCAAAAAATTTTAATGAATTCTCCTTCTGTATCTTTTATCTTCACAGACAATCAAATTTACACATTGCTCAACATAAACTCCCATTTTCTGCCACTGAAGCTATTCAAAAAGCGGAGACGGAGGCCCTTCATCTCATGAATAGTGTGATACACTACAGCTAATGGCCCAGACAAGTAGCAACCCGGCGATTGTCTGTGAAAATCTAAATCCGAGTCAGCACGAGAATGGCTGAAAAGAAAATCAACAACACGAAAAATAAAAAGAGAAAAAAAAACTAACTAAGACGACCCAGCGAACGAGTAGACGGCATTAAAAGTGGAAAATAAATGTAATAATGACATTTGTGGCCGTTAGGAAGTTGGATTCTTAACTGTTTGACATTTTGCGTAACCTTTTTCGTAGACATTTGGCCTTTATTCGGATTAACCGCTTTTTTTTGGGTCTGTGAACAGAGGAAGTTGAGATAGGAACTTGGGCAACGCAGACGGACGACGACGATGATGATGAACTACTGCCGGTGCTAGTGGTGGCGCTGGTGTTTGTGGCCCACTGAACTGGCCAAGTTAATTGGAAAATGAAACTTTCAATTTCATGGCGAAATGCTAATTCCTAGCCAAAGAAAAGTCTACTGGAAAAGTAGTATGACCAATTCGTTAGGGACAAAAAAGGGGACAGTAACCCAGCAAAGTTTTCTTACAATTTGTTGACACGTGAATACCCTTATATATGTATGTATATGTATGTATTTATATATTAATAAAGTTTATATTTTAGATATGCTTGATACCTAGTTAAACGCAAGTTCCTCCGGTCCAACTTGCCAAGTGCTTCTTTTAAAACTAAATTATATGCAGATTGATTTGAAAACAAGAAGGAAAGTTTCAATCGACTGTAAAATAGCCCGTACCTAAATTTCACTGCTTAGTGGTCTAATAAAGCTAAAATTTATAAAACACTTAAATTAAACACTGCTAAAGGCAGATGAAAGAACGAGGAAAGGAACATTTTGCACAACAACCAAATAAAGACATTGTTGCCAGGATCTTATTGAGCAACACCCATTGGTGCTGCTAACACAAATGTTAAAAGTTAAAAAATTGTAAAAAAAAAAAAATAAATCCTAAAATAAACTTAAGCTGAACATTAATTTCTATGCAAAAACTCCTCAAATAGAACGACAATTTTGGAATACCCGCAGTAGCGAGGTAAGGTGAGGAAAAACAATTAAATTTCAGACGCTAAAAGGAAAGAGAGAAAAAAAAAAAGGCTGGCATGTTGGAAGACGACGCTAAGAAAGATGGCCCGCTTCGTTGGCCAGCGGCAATATCTATGGTCTATGGCTGCAGCAACAACGAGGCAGCGAGAACAACAACGCGACGCATTTATTGACGTAGCCAAAACACATTAGCCACCGTTGTTGTTGCTCCCCGGTGGTGCTAGCTGTGATGGCTGATGGCGCAAACAGTGTTGCAAATGACCCAATTGTCCACTGACCCACTCAACGTCGAACGCTCCTCTCGTCCGCTGTCCGGGTCCGGAGTGGTCCGAGTTCGGACCTCCAGAGCTTCGCTGTTGTTGGGAAAGAAGAGCAGAGCTGAGCAGCGCTGAAATCGAGCCGGAAAACTGGCGTCTTTAGAGAAGCCACCTTAACAAGCAGTTAGACCTCGCTTAGAACTCCAGCTCCGACTTCAACATCAAAATGAGGCCCTAAAATGGAGACATTAATTAGCCTAATGACGGGCACAAAATGCCCAGAAATTAATTTGCCGGTTACGGTTATGACAGCGGTTAATCTTTTTGCGAAAGCCGGCAAACAAGAAGCAACCACTAGAAGATTCATCCAGGTGAAAGGTGGTCAGCCAGCGGAGGTTCCCACTTGGCTTTTGCTATTTGAAATCTCGGTGCAGCCGCAGTTCAAGAGCCCGGCTAATGTTTGGAAAGTTCATTTTCAAGTAGTGCATCCAAAGGGATTGGAGGTATCCGCGGTATTCGAGGGGTTCGGTTCGGTTCCGAGTGCTTTTGGGCCTATGTTCTGTTTGCTTTTCCGGCTCAAAGTCGGCTCAAACGTGCCTCATTAGAAGATGCGAGTTGTGGGCCTTTTCAACAATATATACCCAGTGTGTATGGTTTTCATTTTGGGGCTATCAAAACAGCAATCAAGTTCTTTTTGTTTGACATTTTTGTTTACACTTTTTATTGAGTTCTCGTTCGGGCTTAATCAAAATAAATAAGTTGGCCATATTGTGTTTGGTGTGTTTGGTGTGTATGGTGTGTGTGGGTTACAAACGATGGGGGGGAGCTTTATAGACTATATTTATTGTTATTTGTGCAAAAACGATATGCTTACACTATACGAGAGAGCACACAACAATACGAACTAGTGAAAATATATATTAATTAAATAAATTAACTTTGAGTGGTAATTTCTATCTGGGGAATAGTAACACAAACTGCCTGCCTGCCTGACTGCCGGAACCTGCTGCCAATGGAAAATCTGTGACATTTTCCACAGCAGCAATAGCAGAAAATGTTGATGCCGAGATGCTGAGACCAAGACTCTGAGCCACCACCACACGATACCAGCCAAGCCAAGCCAGGCCGGGCCAGAGTCGAGCGGAGCGGAAAACTTCAAGCAATTTCTGTGCGCGCGTTGTTCGTGAGTTTCTTTTAATTAAAAAGAAAAGAGAAAAAGGCGAAAACTTTTACTCGCCAACTCTACAACACAACAGCTAAGCAGGTAACTAGGGCTGCTCTCGATTTTCAGATTTAGATTTTATGCTTGGCGATCATCTCAGTTGGAATTAATTGTGCACCAGATTTTGCTTCTCTCCTTCGGCTGTTTTGGGAGCAATGAGTATCATAATTCGAAAACATAACACGATAGATAACCCCATGCATCCGAGTGAGAATGAATGCCTAACTCCTACTATAAACTGACAAATATTCTATGGGAAACAGATGAGTTTTCAGTTCTCTGCTGCAATGCGTTTCAGAACGACTATAAATAATCCGAATATTGACTTTACTTCTGCCTCAACAAAGATTGTTTAAATTTAAAGGCTCGACTTGAGTTCAGTTCTGAAACACATTGCACATAATAATTTCAATTTTGTAACAGACAATTTAAGACTCTAATAAAACCACCAGAGATCCTTTCTATGTGTTCCTAAGGTTATCTTAGACCCTAGCCAAACTTATCAGCTATAAAAGTTCACGTTGTAGCGCTTCGATTACGGACTAAGTAAAAAACCACACCGACTAAACCAGATAACTTTAAGAAGAACCCAAAAACTATATAAAAATACACACAACTAACATGTAGGAACGTTGCTTAAACTCGAAAGATACAAGCTAACACATGGACAAGCCAAGTCCCAAGACCCTTAGGTAGGTTTCTGTTTCTCCTGGCCCTATGGGAGGGATTACGTTAATGCACAAATAACAACGGCTATTAAATGTATGTGTAGGGTAGATAGAGATACAACAATATAGGTATAGGTATAGTTATAGGTTCGCATGGTTCGCATGTGATCTCCACTCGATTTCTACAGTTTCTTCTTCTTTTTGCGCCACAAAATCTGCATAAGAGTCGCACCCTACCCCGTAACCCCTATCTCCTCTTATTCCTCCTCCGCATCTGTTGTGGTCTTTGGCAAAAAGAAAAAGAAAAGAAAAATGGGCCTTAAAAATACAGAAATACAAAACGCCGCCGCTGACGCGCGCAGTGAAAGTGAAAGTTGAAGTGGAAGTGGAAGTGGGATTCGTAGACGGAATCGGAGTCGGAGTGTGTATGTGGTATGTACAAGGTTTCCAGTCCTCAGTCCCCAGTCCCGGCCTGTCTTCATAAGTTTCCCATTTAGTTGGGATCGCTTCCATCCATCCATCCATCCGCCTGCTTGCCTGCCTGCCTGGGCCCATTTGGTCAACTCGTTGGCCTTTTGTTTTTCGCTCCGATGATCGTTGATCGCAGTTCGCTGTTCGGTGATCGTAGCGGCGGCTGAGTTGATGATGATGATGTGATGATCGTCTCACATGTGCTTTGTACCCATTTAATGGGTTTTCTTCTTTCTTCACCCGCTTCGCTGGGATTATGCAACTTGGGCTCGGGTTTGGTTATTGGTTTTGGTAGAAACTCCCAAGTGCTTTCGGTAGACTCAAATTTCCCAATCAAAATCCGCCCACGCGAGGGGACTCTGGTCTTTTTCATTCTTCTTCGATTTTGATTTGATTTTCCATTGTCGTCGTCGTCACGAGATGGTGGAAAACGCTGGCTTCAGCTTACCCACCGTGCCCAGTATCAGCCTGGCGGGTGTGGCCCGGCTGTCTGGGCCCAGTTTGGCAGCTGCCACTTGGCTGTCATCGTGGCTGCCACCTCCGCTTGCATTTGGTTGCCTTCCTCCACGCCACACCAAGCCTAGGCAGTTGTTGCTGCCGGAGCTGCAGTTCTTGGTGCTGCTGGTATTGTTGTTGTTGTTGCAATCCACCAGAAAATCCAAGGCTGTGGGCGTCACATCCGTCAGATTCAAATGCTCAAAGTTAAAGACGAGACCCGAATCGCAGCTGTGGCTGCCAGCGCTATCCAAACCGCTGTCGCTCGCTGCTCCCGATCCCGATCCCGAGCCAGATCCCAGCACCGCCTGATCGGCCGCATTGCAAGTCTCGATCAGCTTGCGCGATATCTCATTGAGACTCTCGTCCAGCAGGGTCTCCGCTTGGGCGGATATCAAGGAGGAGGAGGCGTTGCCCAGCTTTCCGCCTCTGAAGCAATTTCCAAACAGATCGTTGGCTATGTTGATCCCACTCAGGATGTCGCCGTAACCGGAGTCATCGCTCAGGCACTGCGAGGGCGTGGTTACCGCACTCGGGTGGCTCCGCTGGGATCCGATCACGCCCACTATATCCGCCCGACTGCTTTCCCCGGTGATGGGTGCAAACTCCTCCGTGGTCTCTTCCTGCAAGGCCAAAGACGACGAACAGGGCAAGCTCTGGCTGCAGATTGAGCTGTCGCTGTCTGAGCTGTGCGTCGACGAGGTGGAGGAAGTGGAGGTGGAGGACTCCTTGCTGCTGCTGCCTCCCTGTTCGCTGGACGAGGCATCCGAAAGGGATCGCCGGAGCGGGTAATCCCACAGAGAGCGAAGCGGATCGCAATCGCGACAGAAACAAACGCCATGCGTGTGATCGTGCTGCAGTATCCCGGACTGCAAGGACTGATAGGATCCTACTGCACCTCCTCCCAACAAATAGGCCTCGCTCTGGTTGGAAATCTTGGGCTGCATATCCGACTCCATCTTGAGTAGCAATCCATTGCCCGGCTTGCGATCCTTCTTGCGTCGCTTTCGTGGCTTGATAATCCTCGGCAGACAGGTCTCCGATGGGTTGGTCTCATCCTGGCAGCTGGCAACACTATTTTGTGGCTTTTCTTGGCTGCTGCTGCTGGTACTAAGCACCGGTGGTGCAGAGTTTTGGTAGCGCAGAACTCGGGATTTGTCCGCAAGCTTGAAGCTGGGACTGGCCATAGCCTGGTAGGTACTCCAGTTGGGCGGCCCGGGATGCGGATGCGGGTGGTGTTGATGATGGTGGTGATGCTGCTGCTGCTGATGCTGATGATGTTGCTTTCCATTCTGCTGAAGCAGGGGCATTCCCTGGGCATGCACCACCAGCTGGGACATGGAGGCTCCGCCCGGGGGCCACGCTTGCGGCGATTTGGGGACGGATTTTCTCAATAGACGCTGGCGCTGGGCAGGCGACAAGTGAGTGGAGGCATTCGAGATGAGTGGTATGCCGGCGCACTCGTTGATTCGCTGCTGGTTGACCACGCCGCCGTAGCCAACTGGTTGGGCTGCAGCGGCTGCCGCAGGAGCTGCAGACCAGCTGGGTGGCGGATGACCATGGTGTAGCCTATATGCCGGAGGTTGCGAAGGAGTTGGCGTTGGTGCTGCTGGCTGGACACCAGGCCAATGATTCAGCGGATGATGCTGCTGCGGCGGTGGCTGCTGATGGTGGTGATGGTATCGGAGCGGAGCGTAGTTGGATACTGGTGGTGGTGGAGGTGCAGTGTCTGGTGCCCTGTAAACGGCCACATGCGATCTCATGCTCCGGCCGGTGGCTGCTGTTGTCTTAATCCCAAACTGAATCCTGTCGGCGGATCGAGTCGATTGCACATCACTTGGCCGCTTAATTCGGTTGGCTTTGTGGGCTTTGCAGGGCTCTGGGCTACTTGGGCTACTTGACTCAATGATGCATTTCGATTGGCCAACAAGCGAGCGGCGGCGACTCCAGCGCAACGAAATGAAAAGCGAACGCCGAAGCGAAACTGGGACACGAGTTACGAAACAACACACTCTGCGGCACTCCGAGTACTCAGAGGTGGCGGCGCATGCGCGAACGGAATACGAGTTCGAATCCGAATCCGAATCGAGGCGGAATCAAGAGCGACGGTCGTGAACGGGTTTCGTGACTTAGAAAGCGGCTGGAGAGCAGAACCGGAGCTAGTGCGTCCGCCTTGTAGCCAAGCGAGCGGCAGACTGAAGTCAGCTGCTGCTGCGATCGACAGCTTGGCCCGGCTAACAGTAAAAGCCGTTATGCTCTCTCACGAAAGCTAAGCCGGCTCTCTCACTCTCAGTCTCTCCATAGTTCGCTCTCCGCGATGAGAGGCTTTGCATGTCGAGGTCGAGCCGTTCTTTCGACCGCCGCTGCCAATTGTTGTAATTGTAATTGTTGCATTCAATTAAATATTTTTAATTGTTGCCTCTGCACATTATGTTTTTTTGGCATTAATCGGCAGCCGTGAGTTTGAACTTTAATTATGTCTCTGCAGCGACTGGTATTCAGACTGGATAAGCCTGGGAAACACCATTAACTTTTAATAATAGCCCTAAGACTGAATAACTATTAAGGAAAGGCGAAATCTGCATTAACGGGTTTTCTTAGGGTTTTAAAAACAAATCGAAGACATGTTCCAACAAGAGAAGTTCGTAAGTTTCGTAGCTACATAAAAGTGGACATTTTTTTAGTGTTAATAAGCTATTAAATACACAACTAAATTAAACCTATATCCCAATTTTAAGGCCTTGTTCTTGTTTTGAAACCTATGTATGTATGTAGATATACACATATGTATGTATCTTGACAGTTTTTCTTATTTTTATCTCTTTAAGTTTTAAACTTAAATTTAAAGATTTCTACAGATTGATAATTGAAAATAAACAAAATTTACATCACGTACAAATTTCAAGAAATTCTCAATTCTCAAGGTCCAATAAAACCCACTTCCTAAAAGGCACAAATCTGGAATTAAACTTTGATTATACTTACATACATACATAACTTAATTGCACCTTACACATTCATTCTCAACTTTGTGTCTGATGAGTGTCTTATATAAGTTAAGGGGAGTTATATATATTTGTAAAGAAATATACGCCACTTTGCATAATTATATGTTTCTCCTAACTGAGTTTTTCTTTTTTTAATATAAATAAAATTTATCAATTAAACAAACAAACTAGACATCAACAATCCACATTTTTAAAATGACTGAAAGTTGTTTAACTATATCTTATACCACTTAAAAATTGTCCCTAAAATACAAATGAAATTCATAATTTCTTGAAAAACTTCCGGTTTCCAAAATACCCACTGTTCTGCATTTTGTAACATAATCAAAAGCCAAATTTAAAACCTTACTATGCCTACTGTGTTAGGATACGTCAAAGTAAATTTGTGCAATTCCGATAAAGTCCCAGTAAATCGAGGGACACCAACCCGGAGCAATTTACCCACCAACACCCATCTCACAGTTACTGTTCCCGAACGTAACCGAAGATCAAACGTTAACTTTCTCTTTTCGCAAGCCTTTTTCGCGTGCTTTCCTTTTTACCCCACACAGGCGCACACACAAACACACAGGAGATGCTCACGCACAAACACACACGAAGCAAAAGGCGGGGGGTGGTACTCACATGACAAGTTGTCCAGCATGTAAGTGAGCAGTTTCTGCGTGCCATTCGGCTCGTTGTAAATGTTCATGAACTCCTTTTGCAGCGGATTGCCCATGAGGCCCAGTATGACGAGGTGGAACAGCTTGCCGATCTCGTAAGGCAGCACGCGCAGAAAGTTGTTGTTCAGCAGTAGTTCCCTAAAAAACAGACATCGATGGATTGGGGCGAGTGTGAAAAGCTTGAATATAATTGCATTGGTCATTAGCGGGGTTACGTCTAGACAATTGGTAATTGAATATAAGGCAATGTAAAGAAGTTCTAAAACGCATTAAACGCGCATTTTATATGCTTTTGAAAAAAATCTCGACCAGACGTAACTCCGTTACCGGCAATCGGCAGCGAGAACTCACCGAAGCTGGATGAGTTCGCCAAGCTCGGCGGGAAGACTCCTCAGCTTATTTCCGGACAGATCCAAGGTCCTTAGGCTGATGAGCATACCCACATCGGCGGGCAATCGGAGCAGCTGGTTGTCGTTCAGATAAAGTGCGGTCAGGTGCTCGAACTCCCACAACGAGGGACTGATGTTCCGTACGCAGCCTGCACAAAAGAAAAAGGGTATAAATTAATCAAGGATCTTGGCAAGCGGTTCTATGGTTAGAAGAAACACTCACCAGTAATCTCCAGACCGCTCCAATTCGTCTTCTTGCCAGCAGCTATGTCCTCCTGCGACAGAAAGATCTGCTGCCTCCGATTGGCGCTGTCGTATTTGTCTTTGTTACGAGACATCTTATAATGATTGCCTGTTCAGGATATAAAACAATTATTATTAGTACCACTCTACATGGTGACAGGGAGATAGATGATCGGACTAAAAGCTGGATTGTTTTAAGGAAGTTAGGGCTCATGTTAGGAGACGAAACCTCGCTTAGTCTTTAGCTTATATATGTAAGTATATAGTTAGGAGAATTGGAATCAAATCATAACCTTTCATAATAACCGCCTGATGATAAGCGTCTCTGCAAAATATTAATAAAGTGGTTTCAATTATTATTATTCATATTAGTAAACAAACGTGGATGGTTGGTTGGAGCTTTTTGGGGTTTTTGGGTCACAGGTCGTAAAACAAATCATAACTAACCCTTCAAATGGAAGACAGTAAACAGTTTGTTTTATGTAAAAATTTAAAAAATAAAATTGTCAAAATTATGAATTTATATCAAATAAAACAAAAGTTTTATTAAAAATTTAGCTAGTAATTTTCAGAAATCCGTTAAGGGATCTTCCGGTTTTTAAAAATTCATGCTTATAAGCCAAACTAAGTATAAAATAGGAAAAGCCATCTCAGGGCTCAGTTCTCTGATTCATATTTCAAAAATGAAACAATATAAAACAAACGAATATAATTATTGCCATTGAAGGGTTAAATGCAACCGAAAAGGACTTTTTGCAAGCGCGCGCAAAGTGCAAGCACACAACATACAAACACACACGCGAAAAAAGAAAACATAGACCAAGCACACACACACAGAGTCCGATACAGTTAGAAAAGGAGAGCGATTTGGCGAATGGCGTGGGCGGGCTAAAGAAGAAGAGCAGCAAATGCGTTGGCGGATATCGCATATTGGACAATATCGGGCATTCAGCCGGTCGTCTGGGCAACACCTAGTATTACCTGGCTGAGCTCAACCCTGGGAGTCAGTTCCGATCAGCTCAGTTCACTTTTGGCAGGAAGTCTCACCGCACTCAGATTCGAATTTACTTGCCGCCTCTCCTCCTTCACGCGCTCTGTCTCTCTTTCTCTCTCTGCTATCTGCACGTAAATTACTCAATAATTTCGAGAAAATAAAGGTAATCCGCAATCGTTATAGACCAATGCGTTTTGTTGTAGTGAAGCCGACTGTCCGACACACTGCAAATTTTTGGGATTTTCTAACGCCTTTTTGTTTTCGGGGTCTTTTTGTTTTCTGTGTCTGTTTGTCGAAACAGAAGCGACGATTTTGCTGCTATTCCCCTACTCGTTTTGGGGCGCTCTTTCTCCTGCTGCGCCTCTCCGCTCCGCTTTCCATTTATTTATCGCGCGACTCGTTTTCATCGTTGTTTCTTGTTTTTGTATACATGATGGGCCGCGGAGTTGCCACTCGGTTTATCAGTGGATGCGTATCACGGGTGCTGAGTAATTTACAGCCGAAATTCGGTGCTTATTTGGGAATCTCAGCTGTAGCTTGATTTTGAAACAAATTGCCAGGTATATCCGTTGTGTGTACATTCGACTGAATGTGCTTTTAGTCAAAACAAAACAAGCGCCCACCCACACACATACGCCAATCTCTCTCTCTCTCACACACACACACACACACGCACAGACGGTCACAGAGGAGCGGGGTTAAAATAAAAACACGTAGATTTCGTACTGTTTGCTTTGCTAGCCACTTTTTTCGTCAACGCTCTTTGTGATGTTAACTTTGCTTCAATCGCGATATATTTGCTAAATTTGTTGGTGGTTTTGCGAATTTGTGGTCCGCTGCTGCAGCTATGTGTAAACTCTCGTTCTCCGCTTTCCTTCGTTTTCCATTTCTCTTTTGTGCTTGTTCTGCTTACGCGGAATGCCCACTCGCTGACTATCGACTATCGCGAAATTTCGCTTTGAGGGCTGGCAAAAACTGTAGCTGGAAGGCCGATAAATGCCTAGTTAAAGAAGATCGAGAGTGAAATCAAAATCAGTATTACACGATCTCTTTTTATCTTAGTTTCTTTATCGTGCGGCTATAGCTTCTCAGACTTTTCAGTTATTAATTTCCATTAGAAATATATGTACATGTATTATTTTGTATCAGGAATTCATTTCATTCATTTGAAAAAAGTGGTAACACTGGTGCGACCTATCGATAATCACTGTTATCAGCAGTTGGCTTGGCCGCGAAAAAGAAAGAATAGACAATTAATATTTTATTTGTTTATTTAAAATGTCCAGAACCGCTTTGCCGTTTTATCTTGTGAAGTACTTCAAAGATGAAGAGCGGATGGTTCTGGCTAGTACCGACGACTCGAATAGAAACTCTGTGATGAGCTTGTACAACAAATCAGTAAGCGCCCTTTTGGTTTTTAAGGAATTACTGATTTTCTAATCCCCTACTTACAGAAAATCACAGTGGATGACGTGCTGCGCGAGTTCACCCCGGAGGAAATGCGGATGCTATGCAAGCGCACCAAAGTACGGGTGAATATGACCAAAATGAACTTTGTGTGGGACGCCAAGAAGCGGTTCGACAGGAAAAAGCGCCTGGAGAACAAGCCGGAGAGCTTTGTGAACCGAATGTTCGAAAAGGCGTATATAAGGAGGATGGTCCCATTGTATACGGATCGGGAAATTGAAAAGTACAAGGCAATCGCCGCCTGCCAGACCAAAAAAGACAATATTGTGCGGGTAAAAATTTGGCGCCGTTCAAACGGCCTAGACGATAACAGTGATTCGTCTCTAAGTATCTCGATTAGTAGCAGCTCGGATTCGGAATCCGAGAATATGCCTTCTCATTTAATCGAGCCGGCTCCAACTCAGTTGGAATCCCAATCGCAGTCCCAGTCGGATGAGAGTACTATCGCCCAATCACTTCCGCCAGTCGTCCAACCACCTGCCCGCCTGCCTCCTCTTCGCGTCGAGCCTGCTTCAGCCCTGCTGGAATCCCAACCACAGTCCCAGTCGAATGAAAGTACTATCGCCCAATTACTCCCGCCAGTCGTCCGACCGCCTGACCGCCTGCCTCCTCTTCGCGTCGAGCCTGCTCCAGCCCTGTTGGAATCCCAACCACAGTCCCAGTCGAATGAGAGTACTATCGCCCAATTACTCCCGCCAGTCGTCCGACCGCCACTTTCAGACTTTGAAAGTGAGCAGTGTATGTGGGGCATTGGCGACCAGGATGAAGTGGAACATTCAGATGTCAGGGGCGAGCAACCCTCTACCGTGGCAGAGACGAATGCACATTCCATCGATTGGATGGAACTTGGAAACGATATCAACTCTGAGAGCCTGTCAATGCGGACTATTTTGCCTTCACAAAACTCAGAGCCAGAGCCCATGACCGACTACGAATGCTTCGGCACCCAGGTGGTGGCCGCTTCTACCCAGGATTCGGTGGAGAGCCAGGCATTCTTTTAAAGAATTATTAAGTTACTATATTACGTTTTCCTATATGTTTTGTAATAATTCATTATCCATTCATTTGAATAGTATACCAAGAAGTTACGATATTATGTTGTCCTATATGTTATGTAATAACTTATTATCCATTCATTTGAAGAAAATACTATGAAATCACTACATTAAGTTTTCCTATGTTAGAAAAATAACTTTGTATTATCTGTAAAATTGAAGTTAAAGTTTTTGTTTATTGATCGTGCTTTCGTTATGTGAAGAAATATATAAAAATTGCGTTAAAAACATGTCTTAAGGTAGAGAAAATGATAAAATTAATAATAATAAAACCTTAGACTACAATACGAGGCTCAATTTTAGACTATGTACATCTACTAAGATCTAGGACGACACGACGATACGCAACCGGAACTGTACACAGAGTCGGAGTTACATTTAAAATGCTCGTTTTTACATAATTACGCTATGTACATCTATACAGTTAGAAACTAGCTCTAAACATGGTCCCACGGGGCGACGACGTGGCCGGGCATTGGCAGGATCGGTAGCGGTAGCGCTAGCGGTGGGTGCTATGGGAAGTGATCAAACAGGAACTGTTCCATGAACAGCGACTCCGAATGCTAGTTGGACGAGTTCTCGCCCGGCTCGCTAACAGCAATGGTCATCTTGGTCTCATCGCTGCTGTCCGCCTCGGGCTCCTCCCCGTCGTCCATCTCATCCTCGAGATCCTCGAGGTCTTCGTCCTCGTCCAGCTCTTCGTCTAGTTCCTCGTCGTCGTCCTCTTCTGTCATCTCATCATCCTCCTCATCATCATCCTCATTGAAACTGTCGCCGCCGCCGACGCCACCGATGGTGCTGCCCTCCACAGCTGGCAGTTGAACAATTGTGGCACCGCCAGGCGTCACAGTTGAGCCAGCAACCGTGGCCGCCACGCTGGAGGCTCCACTGCCCGTGGCGCCCGCTCCGCCACTGCCCGGAATCTCAATCGTCACAATGCCGCTCATCGTGCTGATGCTCTTCGCCGCATTAGAACTCTTTCCCTCCTGCTTGATGCTCAGCTCAATTAGCTCGACGCCGGTCCGGCTCTTGAAGTGCGTCTTGATGTGCTTAGACAGGTGGTCGCTGCGCATGAACTTTTTGTTGCATTCGCGACACTGGAACCGCTTTTCGCCCGTATGCGTCCGCCGATGGCGCTGCAGCTCATCGGAGCGGGTGAAGCGCTTTCCGCAGAACACCCAGGAACAGACGAACGGCCGCTCCCCGGTGTGCCAACGAAGGTGGGCACGTAAGTGGGAGGTCTTGCCGTACACTTTCTGGCAGCCAGGGATGTGGCAAATGTGCTGGCGCTTCTTGTCCGAATGCTTCTCGCCGTCGGTGCAGTTGGGACAGGTGCAGGCCACTCGCTTCAGCCGGGGCTTTGGCTCGCCAGGGACCGCTGCTCCTCCGCTGCCAGCAGTGCCGCCACCGCCACCTCCAGTCGCTGCACTGATGTTTACATTCAGATTCTGGGCAGGCGTTGTTATTGTCGTGGTTGCGCCACTGTTAGTGCTTCGTATGCTGGCTGCCCCACCTCTGGCTGGCGTGGCAACAGTTACTACTTGTCCACCGGTCACCGGGGCAATCGAAATCTGTGAGCTGGGAGCGCTCACCAGGTTCGGCTTGCTTCGCGTGGGCAGCGCCACAGGAACGGGCGTCGGCGGGGCAGTTGCCGGCTGAGGCAGGGCTGTGATCTGAATGGAGGCTGGTATGCTCAAGTTGGACAGGGTGTTGCCCTCCGCGTGAAGGAACTTTATCTGTTGTGGGGAGGAGGTGTTATTGTTTGGCGTTGAGGCAGCCGACGGGCGATTGACACCGGCCGTGGTGTTGGTGGTGGGTCCAAACGTGTCAGGTGGCTCCTGCTTTATGCTGGTTATCATCTGCGTGGGACTCTGCGGCTCCTGCTTGGGCATCACCTGCGCCTGACTCTGTCCCTGGGTGTTCTGCACATGGCCTTGCACCTGCGCCTGGGCCTGGGCCATGGGTAGTTGGGTGAGCACCTGCTGGAAGTTGGCCGGCAGATTAGGCGGCAGTTGATTGGCCTGAATAATCTGCACCTGACCTAATCCGGGGATATTCTGGATGGGCAGCGCCTGCAGATTGGGCAGCTGCATCTGCGCGGGTACGGTGGGTACGGGTGTCGGTGTCGTCGCCGGCTGTGCCGCCTGCCGGAGCTGGGCAGGAATCACAGTCAGTTGCTGGCCTTGAGCATTGGTGATGGTGATGGGCTGATTGGCAGGCAGCTGTCCCCCCGCTGACGCTTCATTTATCGCCTGCAGGAGTTGCTGGTGTTGCGCCTGGACCTGTTGTTGCTGCTGAGCCTGTTGCTGTTGCTGGGCCTGCTGCTGTTGCTGCGCTTGTTGATGCTGCTGCTGTTGATGCTGCTGGACTTGTTGTTGCTGCTGCTGGTGGGGATTCTGGATATGTATGATATTGGCATTTGGCGGCAGCTGAGGATACGGCATGGCCAACTGAACTTGCTGGATCTGTCCGTTGGGCGTCACTATTTGGGCGATTTGCGCAAACTGCGGTATGATCTGCATCTGGGAGGCGGCGGGCATCTGCAGGGATTGTGCCTGCAGCAGTCCTCCACCTGGCGTCGCTGTAGCGGCAGCCTGAACGGGAACGTGAACCGTCTGGTAGATGGTCTGTCCGCCGGCGGTCTGGACGGGTATTTGCACCGCCACAGTTTGCTGCTGCTGGGGCACGGCCTGCGCTGGGAACTGCACAAGTTGCGGACGCAGCTGCAGCTGGCCATTCTCCAGCTTAATGGATTGCCCGCCACCGCCCAGCAGGTTAGAGATGTTGCCCAGCAAACCGTTGGCGGCTGCCACCGACGTTGGGATTTGTAGATTGGTGCCCGGAATAGTGATGCTTCCAGGCAGTTGGCTAGCTGTCGCGCCATTAGCCCCCCCAGCTCCCGCTGCTCCTACTCCAGAGGCTGTCGCTGCCGCCGCCGCTGCCTGGGTCTGCTGCTGCACTACCTGCTGTTGCTGCTGCTGGATGAGATTGGTGACGGGAATCTGAATATTCGTGCCCGGTATGCTGATCAGCTGCGTCTGCTCCTGCCCCAGGCCGTTTAGTTGCTGCAGCTGGATGCAGTTGGATGCAGCCGGATTGGCGGCTGCCATCTGGGGCGCGCGCAGGATCTGGCCGCTGGGTGTGATGAAGGCCTGCTGACCGTTGATATTCACCGCCTGTGCCGTGGCCAGCTGTGCGTTCAGGTTGGGTATGAAGATGGCCTCCTGGCCATCGATGTTCACCGTTTGCATGGGCATCGGCTGGACGATCTGGAACATGTTCTGCGGCATTCCACCCGCCTGGCCGCCACCACCGGTGAACTGGTGCGGCATCTGATGGATGTTGATGATCTGCTGCATGGTGGGCGCTCCTCCTGGAACACCCGTCTGGGCTTGGGAGGCGACATTGGACACTGCATTCGAAGGTGCCGCCGTTTTGCCGGCAATGTTTGTCGCCGCGGGCGTGGCTTGGGGGGCACTGGTTGTGGCCGCTCCGGCGGCACTCTTGTACTGCAGCATGGCAGCGTTTTTAATAAAGATTCGGCAGTCACCAGTGCCTCGGGCAAAACATGTTCACTTTTTATATTTGGACCTCAGACGCGCAACGCTCCGCGATTGGGCGGCATTCAAGGGGAAACCTTACAAGTTGGGACATGTACACAGGAGCCCGGGAGGCGACGATGGCAGACAAACACAGAAGTATCACGAATTGCTTAAACAATTTCGCGTCGCGGCCGAATTAGGCGAGATTTTATTTAATTTTGTTTTGACAAACACAAACGCAGAAGAAGAAGTGAGAGCCAGGCAGGGTTGCAGTGCACTTTTTATCGATAACATCGGCCTATCGATAGGGTCACAGCGATAGCAATAACAAACAGGAGAAGAAGTAGGAGGGGAACTGGAAAACATACGCCAGAGGAAGATTCTATTTTCCTGGCAACAAGTTCCTCGATTTTAAGAATCGCCGTCGCATCATGGAGGTCGACCAGATGCCCCTGGCCGACGTGGTCTTTGTTATCGAAGGCAGCGCCATCAACGGCGCCTACATCAACGAGCTGAAGACCAACTACATCCTGCCCACCTTGGAGCACTTCACCACTGGCTCCATTGACGAGCGCGAGTATTTGATTGCGGAGCGCTTCGCCACGCTATACGGAATCGTTGTGTACCGGACCGCCGCTAATTTGCTTGAGCCCGTTTGCTCCACCTACGGCCCATTCCTGCAGCCCCAAAAGGTGATGGAGACGATCGAACGGTTACCACTGGTGGGTGGTGGCATGGAGTCGTGTGCCCACATGGCCGAGGGCTTTGCGGCCGCCCATGGCTGCTTCGACGACATCGGCGAGCGACGCCAGATGCTGGACCAGACCAGCGTCCAGCGGCACTGCATCCTCATTTGCAACAGTCCACCGTACCAAATGCCTACCACTGAGTCCTGGAAATATCCCGGCAAGTCCTGCGAGCAGCTGGCGGCGCTCTTCAACGAGCGCAAGATCAATCTCTCTATTATTGCGCCGCGAAAGATGCCGGTGCTCTTCAAGCTCTTCATGAAGGCGGACGGCGATCAGCCGATAACCAGCAAGAACTACGCCAAGAATATCCGCCATTTGGTGCTGCTCAAAGGCTACAGCCTCAAGGAGCGAGCTCCCAGTCCCAATAGCATGGCGGCCCAAATGGCAGCCCCCAACGCTGCCCAGGCTGCCGTGCAGCAGCAGCAGCAGCAACAACAGAATCCAGCGGGTCAGCAGCAGGCAGGTCCGGGCATTCCCATGGACACTACCCCTGTCCAGCAACAGCAGCAGCAGCAGGGCAATCCCCAGCAGCAGCAGCAGCAGGTGATGAACATTAACTCAATGCAGCAGCAGCCGGGTCCCAATCCCCAGGCGGGACTGCTCAATCCCCAGCAGCAGCAACAGCTCATGCAGCAGCAGCAGCAGCAACAGCAAAATCAGTTTGTACCCAATCAGATGCAGAACCCCAACTTCCAGCCGAACGTGGGACCAGGACAAAATCGATGGATGTATCCTAACCAGCCGGGACAGGCCCGACCGCCCTTTATGCAGGGCGCTGGCAATGTGGGCGGCGTCCAGGGTCAAAGCGGTGGCATGCAGCTGCAGCAGCAACCGAATCCCAACTCGGCGCTAATTTCGCGTATAACTGCGCCGCCGCCCAACCAGACGGTCAGCTCATTGCAACAGCAACAACAGGCTCAGGCGCAGCAGCAGCAGCAGCAGCAAAGGATGCAGATGCTTAACCAGCAGCAGATGCTCAATCATCAGCAGCTGCAGCAGCAACAACAACTGGCCCAACAGCAACAGCAGCAGGGCAACCCCAATGCTGGCAACAACATGATGTCGGTATCCAACGCGGTATCCAACATGCCCAATCCCCAACAGCAACAACAGCAGCAGCAAGTGGGACAGCAGGCGAATGCCCAACAGCAAGGCAATCCCCAGCAGCAACAGCAGGCGAATCAGCAGCAGGAGCAGACCTCCCTGAGGGAAAAGATCTGGACGGGAGTGCTAGAATGGTCGGAGAAACCAAAAAGCGACCAGCAGAAGATACCTCACACCCTCCAGTGCACCGTGTGCACCAACATTAAGGACGGAGTGCCCGAGATCAAGGCGGAGAACTGGCCGCCCAAGCTGCTAATGCAGCTGATGCCCAAACACTTGGTGGGCAACATTGGAGGCCAGTTTCTGAAGGACTCCAAAATGGTAGTTTTCCGACCCACGCCTGGCGAAGCTCTCGACTCTCTGGCCAAGATGATGACCTCTGGGTACGCCGGCTGCGTCCACTTCTCGTCTATACCCAACTCGCCCGCTTGCGAGATCAAGGTGCTTATTCTTTTGTACACGCCCGATCGCCACGCATTCCTCGGCTTCATTCCCAACAATCAGGCGATGTTCGTGGAGCGTCTGCGCAAGGTTATTCAGCAGAAGCAGCACGGCAGCGTGCAGCAGCAGCAGCAACAGCAGCAGCAAATGCTCCAGCAGCCGGGCAAGTCCCCCATGGAGCTGCAGCAACAACAACAGCAGCAGCAACAGCAAATGCAGCAGGACAATTCCCAGCAGCAGCAGCAGCACTACAACCAGTACCAGCTTAATATGCAGATGGGCGGAGGCCCCGGCGGTGGACCTGGTCCAGGTCCCGGTGGCATGCCCATGCAGCAGAATCAAATGCAAATGAACATGATGCAGCAGCAGCAGCAACGTATGCCCCTCGGCGTTGGCGTGGGTGTGGGCGTCGGGCCTGGCGGTGTCCCCAATCCGAATCTTCAGCAACAGCTGCAGCAAGTGGCTCCCAATGTGGCCGCCATGCAGCAGCAGCAGGCACAACAGCAGCAGCGAATGGTCCGTCCCATGATGAGTAATAACAATCCGGGTCTGCGCCAGCTGCTGCAGCACCAAACCACGCCTGGCAACCAGTTTCGACCACAAATGGGCGGCCAGAATCCAAACCAAATGGGAGCGGGCGGTCCAATGGTCGGCAATCGCAACTTTGACGACGGCAGCTACGAGTTCATGTAGGCTCCCTGGATACTAGGATTACTCTACTCAAATATTTTGTACTGTATGAATCATGCAATTAAGGTTATTTCAGAAATATAAATCAGCTAATTTTAAGATCTAGATAAGTTATATAATTCTTTTTATACCAGGCTAGGGTCCGTGAGGTTTTGCTTGGAGATAACACTAGCCTACAGCTTTTTAAAAGAACCGGAATAAACTTTTCCAACAGTTTTTGATGTGCCAGGATTTCAAAACTTTTAAAAATTCGGTTTTCGGGTTCTTTTGAGATGCTAAATCTTCAATACGTTTTATTTTTTATAAACAATCGTAAAGACACCTTAAAAAACTGTTCTTGCCCCTAAAAATAGTTTTAAAATTTTGCAAAAATTATTATTGTTCTCTGAGATATCGGATATAAGTCTTCGAATATACATTGCGATTTTTTTTATTTTAGAAAAAGATTTTGAAGTCAAGAAAAGGACATTATGATAGCGAAATGAACGTTTTGAAAAAATAAAACGTATTGATGTTACAGCACCGTTAAATATGAATGTAAAGTAAAAACTAAAAAAGGTCGAAAAAGAGACCGATTGTCATATACTTTCTTGACAGAGAAACTATAAATATAGATATATGAATTTTTCATTCGCAGGCACAGGGATTCCATTAGCCAGCGGAGGACTTGAGAGCTCCGGCACTCAGTTTTCGGTTTTTAATTTGGTAACGCGCCTTGTAGCCCTCCTTGTCGGCGGTGTACATGGTAACAGTGTCCGTGTCGGTCTTCTCATCGTGAACCGAGTAGGAGCCCATCACCACAAGCTCCTGCTTATCAGTGCCTGGGTTCATGATCACCCCAATTTCCTCTCGCTTGCTTCCATTGGGCTCCTCGGAGCTGAAAATGGCTGCAGGTTGAACAAGGCAAACTCTAAATTACACTCAATAAAACTTACCTGAAGCGGTACCCCTCCTCGGTTGGAGCCTGATTATAGAAATCCGTTACGATTTTTGGATACAAGTCATCTAGGAGACCAGCCGAGCAGTTCGCGGTAATGATGGCAACCAGGCCGATGCTAAACAACTGGAATGTGGGAAAACCTTACTTTAATTAATTAGAACTATATAACTGGTGCTCCAACCACTCACAAACTTAGCAGAAGCCATGTTGATGCACTACTGGAGAGCCTGAAACGAACCCCTTTATATAAAAACGAACAGCCAAGATTTTTGGCACTATAAAACATTGAAAACACGTCCAGTGGATGGAAGCTATTATCAACTTATTGGCCACAACCGGTCGGATGGCCCAAAAGTCGTTGTTTGCTTAATTCGGGAGCTCACTTCGATTGGGAGACTCTAATTTGTTAGATAAAAGGCAGGAAGAAACCAACAGGCATATCTCACATAAGTCATTTATCAATGTTTTCACTTATACATATGTGAATCCAACAGGTCTATATCCATATCTGGCTTGCAGCTAATTATAGGAGTTAGCCTTGACATTAGTTTTGATAAATCCAAAAACCCTAGAGCAACGTTGGAGATGAAAGGCACCTTAACTTGGTATACCCGTTCAGTTAGATGTCTAACTAAGTCCTTCCTATGACGGCTAATAAAAATAATATTACGGTATAAAATCAAGAAAAAAGTAATACCTTTAGCAAGGGAATACAATTACATAATTTTAATTTTGGCAATGTAAGAATATTAATACAAGTACCATTAAGATCCTTTAGAAGCCAAAAATCTTCAGGATCCAAAAACAAGTATATTTTAAAATATTTATATTGCAGTACATAAAATTTAATTTAATAAGAGAACCATATTTATTTATTTCCAATGGAGGCATAAATTCTTTAACAGCACTTATTCAGTATCCGTTTACTGAAAATGTTTTCTTAATATAAATATTAATAAAATGCCTACTGTTTCGGAACTGAGAAGTTTATTGCTTCGATAAGTTTATATTTTATTTATTAACATTTTAAATAAAATACAGCACAAACATATATATCATTTAAAGGACATTCCTTGTCTAAAATTTTCATAAACTAAACTTCCTACCAGAAATTGGAATAGCACATTTAAAACTTCGTTAAAGTTTCTCCCCAATTCTCAATCCAGCAATAATTTAATTTTAATTT
>JAEIII010044577.1:0-21751 GCA_018905755.1 Drosophila ohnishii | reverse complement strand
GATTTCATGAAATTTCAGAATTCTTGACAGACTATTCTGGAAGTGATTTAAATGGAAGTTGAATTTTAAATTTCATAATTTTACAAAGATTTTATAATTGTTAAAATGTATATATTTTGCAGCTATAAACTCATGAATTTCAAACTAGTTTTAAGCGAAGATTTTCAGACAAATTTCAGCTCTTCATTTAAATTTTTCTGTCATTTAAAATATAAATGTAGGAGCTTTTAAATTTCCGATTGTTATTTAGTCCCAAAAATGTATAAACATTTCGTTACACTTTTGTCTTACGATTATCCAGCACATCTTCAAAGTTTAACTTATATTCTGTCGTATTTTGTGTGCATTTTGTGTCAATTAAGTTGTATTCAAAATGTTTCAAATATATGTCTGCTTCTCACAATACTTACAACCAATATCTGCTTCTCTCAGTTTCGGTATTTTGGGAGTCAAAGAAACAAATCGAATTTTTATTGAGTTTCTTCAAAGTCTTTAAACCTCTCCTTTCTACAGCAATAAATTAAACATTTCTGAACTGGTATCTGTGCAAATAATTTCTTCCTTTTTTCGCAATTCCCCCAGCACTGACAAGACCCCAGAATTTGTTTCATTTCACATCTGACTGGGCTCTTGTTTGTCTAACATTTTTTGCTGTTTGGTCTCGGCTTGTTTTTTCCGCTTTCCGTGTGTGTTTGCTTTTAGCCCCACAGTCGAGTGCAGTAAAGCCGCAATTTTTCAGAATCGCTAAAGCACACGGGGCGTATACGTGTGCGTAGCGTACTGAAGCGTTGCTCGAGTGTCGCACCTTTTACGCATATGTAGGCTGCCGAGGAGTTTTCCACGGAAAATCTCTCTCTCTCTTATCGTCGCACTTCAATCAGCTCAGAGGAAATCGGAGGCTGAGGGTGCTAACTTGACTGCCAGCTGGCCTGGAATTAACATGTCACATTTGACGCCACACAGAGATGTCTTTATCGCCGCTGTACACTTTGTTGTGCCTCCAAATGAGCATTACTTGATTACCCGCAATTATTGTTACTGTGGCCCAGACACGCACACACACACCCGCACTGACTCGCGGAAAAGGGCCACATAATTGCCGCATATGGAAATGGAAAATTGCGCCGCCAGCATACTTGACATTAGTGTGGTAACAGCAACTGCGACGGCGAGGACGATGACGACGGCGACAGCGAAAATTTTAGGTCAAAATGCTAGAAAAACAAAAATACATACAAAAAAAAAAAAATACAGAAAAAGTACAGAAAATACTTTAAATGCGCGAAAGTCTCCTCGATGTGTGTGTGGTAGTGCTCTTGTATATAAATGCTGCCGCAGCTCGGAGCAGTTATGCGCTGCATTTAATTACAGTTGCGAATAGGGGGCGTGGGGCGGCCAAAAAGGGTTTCTTTTTTCGAGAGGCAGTCGCAAAAGTTTTCGCTCGGCCTCCGCAACTTGCAAGTTGCGCTTTGTGGCAGCTAAAAAAATAAAAAGAAATAAAGAAAAACCGAAACGCATTTCATTAACACAGCTCAACTTCACGGTAACAATGGCAGCAGTAAAAGCAGCGAAAGCGACAACAACAAGACACACACAAACAGTGGCAAACAGGCGGAGAATTTCATTTTTTGCCAGCATGTCGCCAAACATTTAGCAGGACCTCATACACTGAACGAAAAATTATTAAAAAAACATATAAACATTTTTATTTTTTTAGTGGTAATGCTATTCTAAGAAGTCCAGTTACTTTCGAATGATTCCCATTTAAAACAAACTAATAGAACCTAAACACAAGGAAGTCCCTGGAGTCCCTGGACTCTTACATTAAAATTATAATATTAAATGTTTTCTAAATATTTCTTTTATCTAAGTAAACTCTTCTTAGATTTTAATCTTAGCTTTTATCGTTATCCTAGTGTAGAATCCATGTATAGTGAATGGTAGCAGAAAAATGTGGGTGGAGGCACTTCAGCCGTGAGCCAAAACTTGCCACTCACACACACACACCCCACACCATCTCCCATACACACATCCTCACAGTCGCAGACACATGCACTCTCTCCTCACATGTACTCCAAAACGCTGACGACCTCAATTTCCAGCGCATAAACACTTTTTATGCGAAATAAAATCGCTTTACTTTGTGCAGCGCATTGACCGAAATTTATACACTACATACATGCATACATGTGCACATTGAAATGCACAGAATGTATTTTAAATAAATCAAAATACGCAGAAATTCCATTTAAATAAATACGCTGCACAAAGCAAAGACAAAACAATTTATTTCTTAATTGGCCAGTGGCGCCGGCAAACTAGCCACAAAATTCAAAATAAAACCCCACGGCAGATCAGCTGCGTGGAATGAGAGCCACAAATGGCAGTCAAAACAAGTTGGTCAGTTAATATTTAACAGAAAAACATGCAAGTATTGAAATATAACTGAAATCAAATAGAAAATACTCTGTATGAAAAATAAAAGTAACAGGTTTGCAAAGTAAACACAGATGGGCAGGGTCTAAAAATAACATAAAATAATTAAGATGCCAATCAAGTTGATTTTAAATGGAATTGGATAAAAGATAGATAACTAAATACAAATCTAATATTGAAATTAAATATCAAATTTCACGAATTTATGCCTTCCGATTATATCTCAAGCTTGTAGAAACATAATTATCATTAATCAAATTATCCCCGTTTTAATATCGATTTCCAGGAGCCGATGATCGAGAAGTACCATTTTATTACTTGCTGAGTGAGGGTAAAAATGGTCGTGTCGACATCGATATGGTTGGCGACAGCCGGCTTGTCCGGACATCGCCCATTCCCTTTCGTCCTGTCGTCCCCAGGACATTCGCATACGCAAAACGGCCGGAGAGGAGAGGTCAATACGTTGCCTTAATTGCTTACAAGTTGTTTGCCTCGCTGTTGTTGTCCGTCCGGGTACGAGAGTATGTTTATCGTTTAAAGTCAAGTGAATTGACCTCCTCTGTCTCTCTCTGCCTGGCCCCAGTCTGTCGGCATTGATTTTTATGGAGCCTGGAATATGGCCGAGATAGAAGCCCAAGCCGACCACTTTATGACTTTTTTAATTACTTATTTTGCTTAAAATTGTCTAGTGTAGGAAAATAAACAAATGCCTGTGTGTGTGTGTGTGTGTTTCATACACTTGCAGAAAATATGGCTCCGTTTATAGGCAAATAAAATAATGCAAATGGCGATACGAGAGAGAGCTTCATGCTGGCCGCCCCAAAGGTCCTTTGTTTGTCTTTTATTAGGACAGTAAAATCTTCCTTGTTGCTGCTCTTACTGCTTCTCCTGCCGCTACTGCTATATCTCTATGGCTATCGTCCTCGTCATCGTCCCGGCTGCTGGCCACTTGACCAGGCCCAGCACAATGAGGACAATAACGATGTCGCTATCCCGACCTTTTGTCCGCTGCTGTTGGCCTGGGCAAATTTTTATATAGTTTACCATTTTGTTGGGCTACTTTTTGTTGCCTCGCCTGCAAATATTTTGAGAGGAACGAGGCCAAAAGGCAAAGTCCTGGCCACAGCATAATTTCGAGTGCAAGGAGCCGTCGTACAAAAACCATGACAAGCAGCAAGCAAGTCCTGCCATCTGCCGCCGCCGCCGCTGCTGTGACTCAATTCGAGTGGCCCGATGTCTAAATGAGACACATGTATATATGCAATTCGGGGCGTGGCCACACTTTGATTGTCTTCATTTAGTTAGGTTTTATGCTGATTTACTTAGGCCACAGACAGCAGACGTTTACGACCTTTTAACGCCGCCACGATAAAATCTGAACGGCACTGGCCCCCGCACTCGTCCATAAACCCCCGACCCTGGCCATAAACCGGTCTCAGACAATGGCTGTCCAAGGTCTTGGCAGCGATTTCCCATTGATTCTCATCCCGCCGAATCCGAGTCCCCATAAAAAACTGCACATTCTCGATGGCTCACATTTTCGGTGATTTAAATTAATTTCAAATATCATTTCTCACTTTGCGGCAACGACCCTGACCTGTGCCTGATGAATATTTAAAGCGCTGCACGTCCCACTGGCACATAGAAAATATATAGACCCTTTCAACTGGTTGCCCTGGCAGCGCATTAAATACAATTTGCAGTCGCCTGCAGGAGGAGCAGGAGTAGGAAGGAGGATACCTATTTCAGGTCCCGGTACCAGACAATGTGGAATTTATTTAAACAATTCCGTTAAGTGGCTGATAAGTAGCCAGCCTGTGAGCTTGTGTCTCGACTCTAAAGTGCCTGAGACTCAAACGAAATTACACAGAGAAATATTCACACTTATAACATAACATAACAATAAATAATATTTTAAGGACCTTTTAGATTTTATAATATTTAATAGGAATTCCTCAGTATTTTCTTTCCGTGCTTACCAGCACTTTCCTGCTTGGCTTTTATCTCAACAATCAAGTGGCTGTGATCCCTTGCCGCAAGTTTGATGGCTTTATTTGTGTGCTTCCAATCCACTGACCCACCTAACGCGCCTTTAAAGTAATTAAATTTCCGTGGTATTACGCATACGCCACATGTTACAGCCGGGTAACATTGCGGCCTGGCTTGGCTGTTCCTGTTCCTGACTGTCGTGAGTGTGTGTGTGTGCCTTTGATTGTGCGGCTTGTATTCAGGCCATGTCGGCGCCTGCTGGGTTGCAAGGGCAGCAGTCTCGGTCTCGGGTCTCGTCTCGGCTGGGTCTCCGTTTCCGTCTCCCCATTTCCAGCTTCAGCTTCAGCGGCATCGCCATCATCTCATCTCATCTCATCTGGTCTGGTTCGGTCTTCGGTCTGGTCTCGTATCAACAATGTTGCTAAGCTGCCGGCATCAGCTACTCCCTGCTCGCTGTTGCCAACCGCAGCGGTTTCAGCGTGGAAATAGCAGAAATTTTGATTTTACGACCTTGTTGCCGTCATTAACGTTATTTTATGATGACGCTGATACGACCGCGAAATATTGTGTGCCGGAGCCGGAGCCAGGGCCAGGCCAGAGTCAGAAGCCGATGCTGAGCCTGAAGGACCTGCAGCAAATGGGAAAAGACTCGGAAATAAGGGAGTATGTGTGTGTGCTTGGGACACGGCCCAAGTTATTATGTCCTGACGTCTAAGTAAAAAACCAATAAATGTTAATGAAAATACAAGAGACAAAGTTTAGTTCGGCATGAGGCATTGAACATAAGCTGATAATATTATTGCGCTATTAATGGGCTCAGGTTTTATGGCAGTTTTAATCGCTTTTGTTACAGTTGCCAAAGTCGCAACAATAACTTGACAATAGACTACAATAAAAAGTATGTGGCTTGCGTGTGTGTGCCCCTTCCACCTTTTGTTTCCACTCTCTCTGCTCGCTTGGTGCAACTTTTTGCCGTTGTTGCCGTGGCTCCGGGCGAAAACTAATTGCAAAACCAAACGCACAACCAAGTAGCTGCCGATGCCCCGGCAAGGTGTGCACGCTGAAAAGCAATTTAGCAAATTCCTTGGTGTTTGGCAAATGGAAAAGCCAACTACCATCGGTTCTCTCTGGCTTTTCTTTTGCCTCCTTGCTCCTCCCTTCTGGCAGAATCCTCCTCTTTGCAGAATCAATTTTAATGATACCAGAAGCCGGGCAGGAAGCTAAGCGAGTGGCGGCAAGAAAATGCCAAATGACACCTCCATAAAATGGCGATCCCCTAACACTCCCTCGGATGTCGTCGATTGCAACATATGGAGTCGGAAGCTTGGGGAGATGACTGTCTAGAGATGGCACAGGGTATAACCAATTTAATAAGATTATTGTTGAAGAACTAAAATCAAAATTAAATGTCTTAATAGCTTGATTTTACGTTAAATAATATTTAAAATAAATAAATACCTTTTCATAGATGCATTTCAAGAAGTTCCCTTAAGGATTGCAACCCTCTAACATCTAATTACTTCTTAGAAAATGTCATGCAGCTGCCAAAGCTCGTGGAGATTCCATATCATATGTCATGCGACTAAGTGCAGAGTCCTTATTTTTGCTTTTCCCTTTTTTTCATTTTTTTAAATATTTCCTTTGAGTGCGGCAAGTCCCTCAACTAAGTTGTTATACACTTGCGTGCACCTGTCTCTCCAGCCATTTCCAGGTGCAGGCAGATGGCATTTCTTTGGCTCCTTTGGCCCCGGCGAGCGCTGGCTTGTCGCAATTAACGTTCGCGGAAATTCCTGGCAGCGGGATCAGCGGCCTGGAAGGACTGGGGCCGACGCATTGGGGCGTGAACAGCACGGAAGTCGTTCGGCCCACACGGCGGATACGTGCTTTAAGGTCTGACCTTCTTTGTGCTCACTTGTGTCGGTCTGCCAGTAGTGTGCGTGTGTGTCCTGGATGGTGTGCGAGTGTCTGCTGCAAATTGTTGCATGACATTGTTGTAAGATACCAGCCGGGAGCCAGCTTCGCCCCCGTTTGACGGCGTCCTTTCTTGGCGGTGACAACTTGCGGCCTACTTGCCATTGGCGTGCCATATGCCAGCGAAACAATTGCTGCCATTACAGTTTGTAATTCGGTAATCAGCCATACGAATCTGCATAATGGCAATCGGAGCCCAGCTCCCCCCAGATCCACGTCCTCGCCCAGTTAGGTAAACATGGCAAGAAAAGTTGCCAACTTTTAATTGAAGTGAAAACGACGATAACGACAGCATTGTTGGGACTGGAATTGGGGAATCCGAGTGGGAATGGGAATGGAAATGGGTACGACCATGGCTATGGGATGGCTCTGTGGCTCGGTGGCTTTGTTGCCAGCCCGCTGGGATGCGAATGTGGAGCTCCTGGCTACATATGCCGTATGCTGTGAGCTGTGCTGTGTGTGCTCTGTGCTCTGTGTCGAATTCTGTGTGCGGCATTGCAAAAACAGTTGCGGAATTGCTTTTTAAACCCACAGAGCTGCGCATAAAAAATCAGCACAGCCGCTCTCCAGGGGCGGGCTTCCAAAAAGGGGGTGATCCGGAAAGGGGAGTTAAGCCTTTAAAACGTGAAACTTTTGAGCCGCTTCAAGTTTTAGCCAAGCGTATTTGCCTTTGTGGCCGCACAGTTCCCAGCTGACATGCACAGGGCCCCCATATGTATATACTATGGCCAGAGCCATAGCTATAGTATTGGTATAGGGTTGCACAATGTTAAAGTTTGCATTGCATGCCTGCGAGGGGTGGTTGGGTCAACCTGTTGCCAGGTCAGGACCTTTGGGCATGGAGAAGCTGCTGTAAACATTAGACAGGCGCTATCAATGCGGGCGAACTGACGGGATTACGGGCTAGCGGGCAGCGTAACCAGGCGGCCTTGAACGCGGCTAGTAAGGGAGGTGTCGCGGGAGTGGGCGTGGTCGTGGCAGCAGCATTGTTTGCATTGTCGCACGCAAATATGTTTGGCAGCTCCAGCTGGGGCCAAGGCACGCGCCAGAGTGCGACATTCGTGACGTCGCATTCAAGACCCGGCAAGTTGCCACCCGCCCAGTCCTCATCCTCGGTTGAGCCACATCCTGCGCTCCTGCGCTAGCCTGGCCGGCTTTGATTTATTGATTTTGGCCACGGCACACAGCATACCAAATGAGACAATATTTACTAGCCCCAATGCTGGCCCACATGTGGCATGCACTTGGGAAAATAATTTAAAATGGGTTTCTTTTATAAAAAACGAATAAATAGATAAATAATAAAGGAAACTAAAGAAAACGAAATTAAAAAGTCTTGGTTTAATGTCTTTAAACAGGAAAATTAAAGAAGTCGAAGATTAGTAAACAAAATAAACTTTATCATTGGTTTAAACTATTTTTTCTCCCTGTTTCTTTCAAAAATTTTACGAAAAATGAGCAAATACATATTTTTCCGAGTGTCTCCCACCAGCAGGAGTAGGTTAGCAAGCACGCTTGGTATCAGTGTCAGACTTCCATTAGCCAAACTTCACCGCCTGGGCTCCTCTTCCTCCCGAGTCCACCTTATTTCCCCGCTCCTGTGTATCCGCCAGCTGTTTAACAAGCCCGCCCGTATTTTAAATATGGAGCAGATGCACACTTTGCTGGATCCGAACCTCCGTCCCGGGGGCAAAATGACGCAAGTTCAATTAAATCAAAGCCTCAGCATATTTCTTACCCGCTAGACAGTTCCGGCGCCAGACGCCGTCTGCTGGCGGCGATGTCTGAAAGTAGAAAATGGGAAGACGAATTAAATTACATTTAAAGCGCAGCCTGCAAAAACCCCAAAGAAAAATGGAAGGGAAAATAAATTGGCCAGCAAGCAGAGGAAAAAATGAAAATCATGGAATTGATGTGGGGAAGCCAAGAAGGAACTGCATGGATACACTGGCAAAACGGAGCTGTAATATCAATACAAGCCCAAAAGAGCAACAAGTAAACGCGGCCTGTCACCTTGTAATATTTTTTATTAAATTATTTGTCCGCTTCGGGTTATAAATCCAAGAGCTCTCGTCGTAATCCCGACTCTCAATTGCTGAAATGCTTATCTGCTTAAGTGGCAAACGAATATGCCATTCATTCGCTCGTATCGTGATTACAGAGCGAGAGCCCAGAAAAAGAAGTCGACAAAGTGTAAGAAATGGTGCCAGCAATGAAACGGAATAAAATCGGCAGCCAGGAAAAAAAAACTGGAGAAAAAAGAATGGGATAAAAGGCGGAAAAAGCTCCTGCATGCAAGAAAAAAAGAAAAACTGTGGCCCGGCCATGTGGGAGGAGAATCAAAGGCGCAGAGATAAGTAAAGAGAACAAAATTAAATTGGACATTTATCAAGAGATGCTTATTGATGCCCGAAGTGCCAGCCAGCCAGCCAGGACAAACACAAACACAAACACACACAAGGACCCAGACTCCGAGTCAAGTGGGCCGGCCGACAAATACGCTCAATTATTGTTTTGAGTGAAAAAGTTTTATTGGCCAACATTTTCGGGGGATAAGGTTGTAAGAGCTGGAGTCGTGTAATTTAAATGTAGCCCGTGGCGAATGCAGAAACAAACGCCCGAGAGACACGCGGGCATAAATTAAAGTCAGCCAGGCCTCCGAGTCCGAGTGCCCTTAGGCCGGAGCCCTCCTCAGAGTCCGGTCAGTGGCACGCTCATCCCACGGCCAGGGATCAGCCACTAATTACGGCTATTAGTGGAACAACAACGGGAGCGCCAGAAACAATTACGGCCCATTTAATCACCTGCTGAAAATGTAATTATGTTGCATACTTCCGAGGCCAGCAGGCGCTGGGCCTCACACGCTCCCCGAAAAACACAGATCGAAAGCGCCTCAAGACGACTCGAGACGACTGCCAACGCGATTTAGAATTTATTGCATGAAATTAACTTTTGCAAAATAATTCACATAACTTCGGGGCGTGCCGAAGGGCCGTCCGAAGTGGCTTAATAAAATAATTTATGGCCCGGCCGAAGAAGGGCCATTTCACTTGGCCTTGTCCCTGGGCCTGCTGCCCAGCCAAGCGGATGGAACAAAGCAAATTAATTACGAGTCAAAGCGAAAACCTTTGACTCAACTTTTGCAACGCACCTTTGCCCGCAGACAGGACAGTGTGAGTGTGTGTTTCTGTGAGTGTGAGTGTGTGTGCGTTGTGGCCAATGCCAATGCCAATGCCTTTATCAATATCCTTTTGAGCAGGACCGAAGAACAGCAAACAAAGTCTAATCAAATGCGACAGCACAGGGCGGCTGTGTGTGTCCGCTGATGCGTGGCTAATATGCCAAAAGGGGCTGCGCCACGCCCCCTTCTCTCCACAAGCCCATCGGCTCCCTTTGACCGTAACGGCCTGGGCTTGAGGCTGATCCGGCTTTTTCACTCCTCCCTTATTCCTTGGGAAAACTTGAGCCCGGGCCACTTTTTGCTCAGTGATGCGTTGAGTGGACTGAATCAACAGCTGCCAAACGTTCGGAACGCAAATTTATAATGTCTTAGTGCCATTCCCACGCTTTTTATCAACACATTTCACATGTCATTAGCCAGGAGATAACATCGTCCCAGATGACTACATATATATATCCTTGAACATTCGAATTCTGACACTCTTCTTTGTCTGACAATTGACAGCTGGCTTGTTTGTTTGCCTGCTTTCCTGAGGTTCTAATGAAAAGCTTTTAAATTAAGAACAACAGCCAGCCAAGCGGTGAGATGCATTTGAGATATTAACAAAGGACACAGGTGACAGCGAGACAGCGAGACAGGAAGGGAGTCGCGGGTCCTGGGCCACACTTGAGCTGACACTGCAACATGTGCCACACACGCCGCAGACAATTCCGCTAAAAGCTTCACACCCGTGGACAGTTGCGGGTGCCAACTCCGAGTCAAATTAAACGCTCCTCCAGCTCCTTTTTCGTCCTGTTCCTGCTGCAGCTGCAGCGCACTCGAAAATCGCTCCAGGCGACAGGAGTTTTATCTTTGCCACGCCAGCCGCAGCAATGCGGCTAAGCATCATAACTCACGCCGGGCATCCGTGCTCGTCACTCAAGGAGCGTGAAAAACCTGCCAAGACGTCGAGGAGTCATAGCCGGAGTCCGGAGCCCTGCATTATGCACTGCTCCCTAAGGTACCAAAGCCAAACACTAGAAAAAAATTACATAACTTCAAAGGGAAGTTCAATAAAAATAAAGGAGAGATCACTCTACATTCATTGCATTTTTAATCTTTGGAATTATGTTTTTATAGAAAGCATCCCCTTGCCTTCTAATTCCTATATTTTTTTATTCAGGCTAAAATATTTGTAGCAAATTTTTAGCAATATTTAACTATTTATCCTCAGTGTAAAAGCAGCAGCTGGCGTTGAATGCACTTAACATGTTGTACCACAAAATCGTCAGCCATATGCCGTGCATATTAATTTGATGGCCCTCATATTTATGCCAAAGCAAAGCCAAAGCGTTTGCTGCTGCCGCAGTTGTTGCGACATTTTTTGACAAGTTGCAGTCAGATTCAGAGTCAGAGGCAGAGTCGCAGGAGCAGCCGCAGTCGCCCATTTGCAATGCAAGGAGCAGGAGCAGGAGCAGCTGCTGACACTGTTTTGCATATGGACGGAGGACCAACCCGAGCAGCTGCAAAAAAAAAATAATAAAAAGCTGCGAAGCTGGCAATAGACAAACAGGACCCCGAGAACTAAGGACAACTGTGTGACTCTGCAACTACAGCTCCTGTTAGTGGTCCTCCTCTCGCTCCTGTTCCTGCTACTCCAAACTGGCCGCGACGCGATTTTTTCTCTATTTTTCTTGTGGGTGCATTCCACTTTAATTATTTCAGCAATGTTGCTGCTGCCGCCGCTCGTAACGACATGAAATTTACATACGCAATTTCATTGTTGCCGCAGGATCTGGCGGTCCTGCGCTGCCCCGCTTCGCCCCGGGTCGTTGTCAATCCCACAGCATAACGCATTTTATATTCAAATTTTTTTTTGTAGCTGCAGTCTGGCCAGAGCCAGGACCAGGGCCACTGCAAATTCTATTCGTTCTGCCCGCGCAATATATATTTTTTTCGCCATGTTGTGGCTCCAGGATTGTTAGTGCTGTGCCCCCGGGCTGCTTATGTGTCCGTAATAATCAGTTGCAGGAGCAGGGAGACTGCAGACTGCAGACTGCAGACTGCACACTGCTGAATTTACTGTCGATTTCACAGGCATTTACCCAGCCTGTTCAACCCAGTCCCAGACCGATCCCCAGCCAAGTAATGGTTATAACAAGCTTTTATGCGCGGCATAACACCCGGAATGGTTAACTCAAGAACCGCCAGATTTCGCTTAGCATGTGAGATGAGGAATTGCTCCTGGAAGGAGCAGAAGCAGGCATTACAGAGCAGGAACTAGTTCACTTGCGGCGCTGCCAACTGCACTGTGTTCCGGCAGTGGAGAGCTCTCAGCATCCTTGGCAAGTCCCGGGCCCTTCTTGTACTTTATTATGCATGTTATGCACAAGTTCGTTTCCATTTCCGCGCCATGTCATTGCACGCTTAAGCAGCAAATTGTCTGATGGCATTTGTCCTTTGGCTGCTGCGGAGTAGGGTCCTGTCCTTCCTTCGATGGGATGTTTGGCCAACTGTCAACAGCTTTTAGGCCTGCTCTCTCCCCCCGTTCCTGGGGATGTTAAATGTAGCGCAATAATGAGCCGAAATATTTGCATTTCTTTGGTTCGGAACCAAATGCAATAAACTCCCGAAATAAAAGCAAATAAAAAGTAATCAGAATTTCAGATTCGAGCCGTAATAAAGCGAAGAAGAAGGCTCACAGCGGTGTCCTGCTAAAAGGAATTAAAAAGTGTGCTAAATAATTCATTTTTGAATTAAAATATAAATCACTTTCACACCATTTTGTCGGCGGACATCGGCGTAGACCCGGTTTTTACTGCATGGCATGGTATGGCATGGTCCCTTCATTTTTTTCCAGGACACTTGTTTATTTTATTACTTTTTCGCCAAGCTGAGTCGAGGGACAGGACAGGGGAGAGGACGAAACAGGACGCCATGCAAATGAGCGTGCGACCCGGGCATAACGAAAATCTTTTTAATATAAAAGTGAATTACTTTTAGCAGCGATTTCCGAGTGTGTCCAAAGGAGCGGAGGACAACACCCGAGCCATTAAAATTGACGAACTGTAAAGGCAGTCCGGACTCTGGAGCAAGGACCAGCGGAAGAAGGAGGCGCTGAGGGCGTCACGCCCATCTAGGACCACGCCTTGGGTTATTAGGCAGCTTATTATCGGGCGCATCAGCATGGCCAGGGCATCATTATCGAGTGCTTTGCGGCTTTTCTTGGTCCTTGCTCCTTAGTCCCTGGGTCCTTTCAGTCCGGCGACCTCCTGCGTCCGGCTGGCGAAAGTAATTTCAGTATTCTACGCATTTTTTAATAGGATTGTGTTTGGGGAATTACCTGAGAACGGTGGAACGGAAATGAAAACGGCAATGGGCACTTTTAATTTCTCAAAATGGCAACTTGCTGACATCCGTTGCGCATTCGATTCATTGATTTAATGCAAAGGAACAGCAACAGCAACAGCAGCAAAGGAGTTTTCCCTCGATTTCCCTCCCCTGGCAGCTTAAGACTTATTGGGACTTGTTGCAAGAGTTCATATCGTGCGAAATAATTCAGAAAATGCCATTGGCAGAAGCAGGACTCTTGGCTACCTTGCCCCCATTTACCTGCAGCTGGTCACAACTTCTACTTTTCCTGTATCCTCTGCCTCGCTCCTCCCCCCCTCTCCTTTTGTGTCATTTATGTTTGTGAAATATGCATTCGATTTTTTACGCTGCATTTTCTCGCTTATCTACCAGTTGGCAGCCCCATCGCACAAGGGAGCGTCGAGAGCTCACAGAGTGCAAATATCACGTATACGCAATGTTGTGGCTTGTTGGTTTTCTTTTCACTGCAAATTAGCTGGCGGAGAGGGTGGCTGCTCCTTCTGCCTCACCAAGTGAGCGATAATTTACTCATTTCATGTGCTATTAGTTGTCAGTAATGGGGTTGCGGTGGGTTGGACCTGGATGAGAACCAGGAGCAGGACCAGGGAATGCTGTAAACAGTGTATGTGTCGCTGCGAATGCTGTTGTCAGTTGCCTGTTACCAGTTACCAGTTACCAGTCACTACAGACCAGTTGGAAACTTTCTCCAAACTCTGACCAGGACTCGCTCACACTGGCCTGCTTCGTCCTTCAGTTTTATGCTTTATGTTTATATTTGCCCGGCCCTCTTGTGCCATATTTATCATGGCTCACTTTTGTGCCGGCTGCGCCTTGTTTCGTGCGGTTTCGTTGTGCTTCGCTAAGTACACAGGAAAAATAGTATTTTCTTCAGAATTACAAATAAATATTTGTTTAAGGAGAAGTCCAAAAAGGGTAATTAATGGAATGTTTTCAGCTTATTTCTTAGTAATTTGGCTTTATATTATTATTTTTAAAATAAAGAAATAATAAAATGAGGGAAAATAATTATTTTGCTTTATATTTCATAATGTCTTCTTATTTTCTTGCTGTGCAGGAAAGAGTATAGCCGCGTTTAAGTGAGTTTTCTTGCCCACGTCCACGTTCACGTCCACGTCCTGGTTCTCGTCCTCGTCCTGCTCCTCATGCTCCTCCTCGGCCGCTGCAAATTCACGCTATCTAATAGCTGCTCGGCTCGCCAACAAACGAGAGCGAGACAATGGCTCCGGCACTTGCTGCTGCACTTGAGCACAGGAAGAGTCCTGTGGCCTGTGGATGCCTGTACTTGCTGTAGTTGTAGTTGCCGCTGCTGCGCTTTTGGTGCTTCCAGAGAGGAACCCCGGCTGTGACCTAAATTTTTACCAAATTGGATAAATTTTTCGCATTTTCGCTTTGCTATTTTTTGCTCCATTTTTTTTTTGCGACGCCGACGAAGGCGACTCCTCGCTTGGCTTCGCCATCCATTGTTGTTGCAATTTCTCGCCACATTTGATTTATCTCGCCTTATATACCGAGTCGAGCCACATATATGTACATACAATCTTCCCCACCATATCACGTAGTATTCTTCTCTTTTTTTTGTGCTCTGTGCTCTATGTTGTTTGTTGCTTCCGCTTTGTTGCTGTATCGCTTTTTGTTCGTCGTCCGTGCTGTCGGTTGAGTCACCGCAGTAGTGTCGGCTGCGGGAGCAGGAGACGGCGGGTCTTCTTTGGCCACTTGTATCTCCAGAATTGAATCTCGCCCGGCTCTGCCATCTTTGCAGCCACTAGCTCTGCTAGCTGTGTCGTCTTGCTGGCCGCAGCGCTTTTTATTTGAACTTTCTGGTGGCTGCTGCTCCTTCTGCTGTTGTCCTTTTTTCGGCCCCAGCTACGTGTTAGGCATAGTAGTAGTTGGCCTGCCGCCCTGTCGCCCGAAGCTTTTAATCATGATTTACGAGCCGGAGAGACAGACGCCCAGGTCCCGGACAAGAGGTAAATATAAATGGAATTTTAAAATGTGATCTGATTTAATTATGCACGGCGA
Source organism: Drosophila ohnishii (assembly GCA_018905755.1). Taxonomy (NCBI): domain Eukaryota; kingdom Metazoa; phylum Arthropoda; class Insecta; order Diptera; family Drosophilidae; genus Drosophila; species Drosophila ohnishii. The sequence goes on along the minus strand of JAEIII010044577.1, from coordinate 6,783 downwards.
CTCGAAAGGCAGCCAGCGAGGGTGGAAGGATGCTGTGTATGTGTGCAGGGCAAAAACAGCGACACAAACGACAGTCCTGACGGGCCACGGGTATCAGGATTTGGAATGGGCGGAGCCACAGAGGCATTTGTTAAACAAAGGACATGACAATGAATCCAGATAAATCACGAAAAGCCGGTGGTAGTAATACCCTAACACAAGCAATTTAAATGGAGTTTTATTTATTTTAATCATGATGTATGAATGTGTAATTGTTTGACTGAAACTTGTATAAATATATACCTTAAAATAAAATAAAATGTATTAAAAAGTATTGCAAGTAATTTAATTTATATTCAACCTGCTTTGAGCTCCAGTTTCACCTTTAACTTAAAGAATCTAAGAAAATGGATGCCTGAGCTCCGCTTAAGAGCCGGAAAATTCTGAAAAATTCCGTCACTAAACTATTAAGGCAATCTGTTCCTTAGAAACTGAATCTGCTCGCATGTACACAGAAAGTATGTACACAACATTCCTAAACCCGGTCCCGGTTCCAGGCTCTGCGTCGCCTGGCTGCTTTTTCCTTCCTGGACATTCTCTCGTCATTTTTTCCGTACTTTATTTTAGTTTTTCCTCTGGATTTCCCATCTCTTGGACCCTCGCTCCGTTGCACTTTGTTAAATTGCAGCCAATTGACCGTGGCAGACAGTGTTGGGCCAGGCCCAGAATTTATGCTCTCTGTTGTTTATTAGCCATTGCGGTCAGTGTGCCCAGCTAGCTGGCCTTATTGTGAAAATCAAATTCCAAGGAGCATGGAAATTCAGGCTATTGTAAGGGGAAATGCCATGCAAATAGCAGAGGAACAATTTTAAATGAGACATATTCAAAAAACCACAGAAAAAGCCCCGCAACCCACACACAGCGGGTAGCAAATACAAATAGCAGGCGATAACGCAAACTCACAGATACGAGGGACTACGACTGCTCCTGCCCAGATACAAACCCATACAGGGGCGGCAGACTTATAGGCAAATATAGGGACATGTATTTACAGAGCTAACATCAAACGCTTTGGAAGGGGTCCCTCACGCCATGCCGTCAGCCATCAACAACGTTGTTTTTCTTGCCGTTTGCCATCGTTGACGTCGTCGTCGTCATCGTCATCGTCGACGTTGTAGTCGTCGTCATGGCACAGTCAATATGTTTTCATTCAATTTGGAAAGCATTTTCATAAAATTTCCCACAAGAAAAACATTGCGCACATATAAATATGTGGCTCGTGGAGAGACCAAGCAACTTTGGCATGCCGTGCACAGCTTCGCCCCTGCCACTGGCATTGGCAATAGGAAATTATGCGAAATGTGCTCGATTTGCGTAGACAAACCGGAAATGATGTGCCGCCTGCCGCTGTCCTGTCCGCTGACCATTTTGGAAAATGAACGGAAGACCAGAACAGAGAGCACAAAAAAAGGGCAATCGCAGGCACTCAACCCTCCCAGCTCCGGGTCGCAACCGCAACTGTATTTATATTTATGCATTTATTTATTTGGCAAAAGGATCAGTCGCGTCTCCTTGTCTGCCCCCGCCGCCACCGACATTTCTGGTGTGCCCCATTATGCTAATTGAACAGTAAAAAAATATATAAAGAAGGGAAAACCTCGAGCCACTTTATAGGCCCAGCGCGTGCTCTGCGCCCCAAAATGTTCTAGGAATCGTAAAAATTTCCCGCGCAAGGAAAGTATGTAAATACAGTGTTTGCAAGGGGGCCTGAGATGGTGGTGGAGGCGGGGGAGGGGCTGATGGCCAAATATTTTTAATAAAGTTCACGGTCTAAGCAGCTTTGCTGACCGAAGGAACGAAGCAGCCGCAATATAATTAGAGCGTGCCACTGTCGGTCTTGTTGTTATTGCAAATTGAATTAGTAACCAAGGCAGAAAGTGGACAGGCAGCAGAAATCCTTTTTGTGTACCATTTTTGCCATCCGCCGGCATCCGCTACGTGCCGGGCAAATCAAAGGCAAAGGGAAAGGCAGCGCACAGCCAGGAGTCGACCGTAACCGCAAATGGAAATGCAAATTTCCCGCGGTTACCGCGACTGCGACTGCGACCGCAACCTTTGCCCCCGACACGGCCAGGGCCCTGAGCTCAGGCTACCCAATGCAGCAATTTAATTTCTTAAGCAATTTTCATAATCTGCAGCAAATTGTTTCTGAATGCTGCCAGCCAGCCGCCAGCCAGCCTGTTAGCCAGCTAGCTAGCCAGGCTCTCGTTAAATTTTATGCAGTTGGCGGCTGCATTCGCGCCACAATCTGCCATTGAGGGAGACGGTGCACGAAGAGAAATAAGGTTAAGATATGGTAAAAATAACGACTAAGAACATGTGTAGTTTTTCCTCGATATATCTCAAGAGAGGGTCACATTTTAACAACCTTTTAAGTCCATTCAACACTCTAATTTCTATAGGAAACCATCTGTAAAAAATCCTTTCTTAGTAACTTATTTAAAAATACATTAAAAATATTTTTCTCTTAAAGCAATCCAAATTTTTCTCTAGTGTACCACCCTTACACAATTTCGTAATGCAGTGGCCAAAGTTTTTGCTATTTTATATTAATTTCGCAGGCTCTGCAAGGCGCCCTGACCTCGTCGCGCCCTTGAGCTACGACTACTACCCGCTGATGTCGGCTGTCGGCTACCCGCCTGCTGCATAATTAAAATGGCAGTTCAATCCTAAGCACAGTCAGCACAGTGGCAAAAAGCAGCTGGCCCCGGTTCGCACCAGAACTGGCTCTAGACCGGAATTTACAAAAGGCTCAAATTATCCGCTTAACTGTTTGTGGGGATTAAACCAAAACCTTTTAACCCTTTGCGCTGGCTGGCCATGCTTTCATGAATATGTAATAGGTTTTCTTTCAATAAACAGTAATAATACCCTTTCAATTTGCTGATTTATCACATTAATTATTTGTGTTTTTATGCGAGGGCAATTGAAGGTTCGAAATATGCTTCCATTAATTCTAATTTGCAAGGAAATAAGGCTTTAATTTGGTTTAATTAAAGAAAATGCAAAGAGACCTTCCTAACAGCTTCAATTTATATTTAAAGAATTTTGTAAAGTTTTAAACTCCCTATATTTCTCTATAGTTTCCAGTGTGAACAATTTCCCGAAACGACAGTTGGCCGCCCGGCCAACAATTGTCTTTTTGCGCACAGGAGAACCAACTTGGCAGCTTTTTGCTACTTGCGGGCACTTAACAAGTTCCCACGCTGTTGCCACCGCCCCCCAAGAGTGGCATACGGAGTGCAGCTAATTGCTCTCTGCCCGATGCCGCCGTCCCCAATTCACACCCCCCAAAAACCAATTAAGACGACGGGGATAACGCTGGGGGTGGGCGAAATCCAATGGTGCGAGCGCGTGATAAATCAAATTTGGTTGCCTTAACAATATTTGCACATACGCGAGTGTGTGCCCAACGCAACACAAATCAAATCAAATTAAAACATAAAGTCGGGCAGGCTCATGTTGGGGAAGGACGTGAGGTGCGGCAGGATACGTTGCGGGGGCCCAGATTGGGTGTCCTCTTTTATTATTCCATCCGCATGCAGCTGCCATGTTGAGGCAAGCGACGCGTTTATGACGCTGACAGAATTATGAGGCCTACATGCGTTGATTCCAGATTTCCGATGCCGTGCTGCCGTGCCACGAGGGTCCTTTAAATATTTTTACGCAGATAAACTAAACTGTAAGCCCGCGCGCCAACCGGCAAATGGATTTTCAGCACGAGCAAAAAAAAAAAAGAATCACAAAATCGCAAAACGTGCTTCACATACCCCGGGCTACGGGCTACGACAGGGACAAGCGCAGATCAGTTCGGGCTCATCATAAATACATCAGGGGGAATCGGGAGTCGGGAGTCCGGAGAGCCTGGCCTGTCTCTGGCACACTTGAGATTCGGGTGGATGGAGTCGCAGCTGAAACTGGAGCCTGATGCTGCTGCGTCACCACCTGTCTGTGGCAGCATGTCACGCGACCTGTCGAGCGCGCAAAAGCTGACATTTTTATTAAAATATTACCAGGGCCTTAACCGAGGGAAAGCCAAAGCGAAAACGAGCAGCGGCAACCCGGGAATTGTTCTCGCTAATTTCGGTTTTGTTTGATTCGTTTGGCAATCTTGTTGCCCGTTTGCGGTAGTCTGCCCTACTCTTCCATCATCCCCATCATCATGATGATCTCTCAGTCTCTCTTTGGTGCACAAAAGACGCCGGATAAGTGCTCCTTTGTGCACATTTTGCACCTGCCTTTTGTTTGTCCCATCAATGGACAATCACCGCCCTCTGGGCTCCACCCGTCACACCGTCCAGTCCGCCTCCGCCTTTCCCACGTCTCGGCCCATGTCAACTACCCTGGCCAGACAACAACTGGGTTGAACAATAAAATTTTAATAAGCCTCAGCAGGACTGCCAACGAGTTCCAACTGCGCTGACTTACACGCTGTCCTTTCTCGCTGTCCTTCCTCGATTGGTCTCCTACAGTTTTTTCCCTCTTTGTATCGTATCCTTGCTCTCCCCCCTTGTTACATCCTGTCAATCGGTCCAAGTTTACGGAACGCTGTTGTTCGACATTGCTGCTGCTGCTGTTCCACATTGCGTATGAGCAATGCGTCAAATTCGAACCTTGTTGTTGCACATGTGTGCACGTGTAGGGGCTAGGGTCTGGGGGTCACTCGTGTTTGACTTTTAATTAGCTGGGAACTTTCCAACTCTCCCAAGCACTCTTGTGTACACACAGTTCTCCTCAGGCCATAACTCAGAAAGTGCTTTAAAGTAGGCTCAAAGGGAATGGGATGGGTGTGTTACCTAAAAGTACAATTCAGAGGTGGAGTTAAGGGGATTACACGAAGAAAACACTTGCAATTAACTACGAAAATAAGAACCCAAGCCTAGTGCATTTAATTCAAGCTCCCACACCTGGCAAAAAGTAGCCCGGATTTGAATCTATTATTATTTTACTACGAAATCCCCCCGAAAACCCATTTACTGGCTACGCTCCTAATCCGTTCATGGCCCACGCACATACCCATGTGACATATTTGGTTTGCCAGCTTGATGTATAAATAAAAAATCAAGCGTGACGAGCAAATTCATGCAAAGTAAATTTTCATGTTCCCGCCAGCCGGCAAATAAAAAAGCTCCCAAGCAGAACTGAAGTGGCACTGGCTCTCTGGATCCCTATGCCTAAGCCTAGGCCCATATATACACACATATATTGTGTGTGGCAGTAACACCTAGCCATGTGTGAGGGGGTTTTTTGTTGGGTGTTTTCTGCATAAGAACCCCACACCACACCACACACGCACACCCACAGTTGCGGGATAAATTGATGCTGGTCGGAAACCTTAAAATCAATTGAAAGTACTTCTCTCTGGTTAATGCTCTGTATTGGAATATTTAGTATTTAAGGTGAAAGGTTTCATTGGAATAGTAAAAAAAAAATTTAATGCCAAGAAAGGATTTAGTATTCTGGTTTTTATTTTGCACCTTAAATCCCGATAATACTTTGGAGTTTCTATCGAGTTCCAAATATTTTCAACCACATAAAATAGTAAATATTTCAGGATCCGTACTCAAAATTAAAATTTTAAAATTATTTAGCAAGAGCATATAGAAATTCGACCTTATCAGTAACATTTCCCTGCCATCTGATTGCCAATGCAAACAATTCCATATGCTGTCCATGTTCCTATTTGCTTTGCCGATTCTCCATATATATATTCTTTCCATTCTTTTTTTTTTTTTTTTTCATTTTGCACTTTCAACTCGGAGTGCCGAACCCTGCCCTGCCCCGATTTCCGCACACACGCGCCCAGCTGACGCAGCGCAAATCAATCAAATCAAAGTGGAGTTGTTTGATTCATTGTCGGCGGGGTTCTCCTGGCGGCGGACGGTTTCCGGTTTTGCGGTGGCGGCAACGATGGCGGCAAGAAAATCAGAAGAAAATGCAATACAATGAAGAACAAATACGGGCGCAGACAAAGAGCAAACACGCACACTCGCTCACATAATACAAAGTGGCATAAACTAACTAAATAACAGTAACAATAACTTAAGTGTATTTGTGTATTAGTAAGGGCATCGCTTGCTCTTTGGCTATCTTGACTGCCCCTCGCTCTGGCTTTTCCTTCCCTTGCCAGCTTTGCCCCAGCTTTTTCCAGCTTCAGCCTGTCCTCCTCGCGTTCAATGGACAGCTCCGTTCTCCTGGTCCAGTCTTAAGGGCGACTGTTGCAAAGTTTTTATTTATACACACGTTCCGTGTGCAGCAACGGCAATGGCAATGGCTACGTTACGTTTCGTTTCATTCGTTTCATTCGTTTGTTTGTTTGTTTATTTGTCATTTGCTTTGTTCCGTGCCCTGGCAATCTATGCCACAGCGGCCATGCCCCTAAATTGACTGGCCAGGCAGGGGCACAAAATGCACCCGGAGAAAAATATGGTATAGAAAGAGGCGGGAGGCTTTTGTTTTAATGAGCAAAAAATTCCTAGGATTCCGTGTTCTTTCACATAATTCAATACTTTTGTGTGTTTAAATAAAAGCGTGTGAAGACTTACATTTTAAGTTTTTCTGTTTTATAGTTAATGGCTTTTTATGTATTTTATATTAAATATTAATGAAAACATCAGGACTTAAATATTTATAAGAGCTCTACATCTATATATACAAAAAATAAATACTTGTAAGCTTTCAAAAGAAATATTAAATTAATAAAAATCATAAATAAAAATGTTAATATATGCAGCAGCCTATTTA